>JAECUM010008096.1:0-15584 GCA_016617855.1 Megalonaias nervosa | reverse complement strand
CTTTTTAATCACAGCTCTAAGACAGTCCCTTCCGCTGGCACATAAAGTAGCCAGATTTACAGAACATTGTATGAATGCAGACAGGAGGTCAGCTTAGTACTCAAAATTTGATGCCGAATCATGGATTGCAGTTCTGCGATATGAGTTTGAGAATGGCATGAAAGTGATCTGAGATGAAGGTATACCAGGTATTGTATGTATGTAATTTCTAACAATCAAGTAATGCGTTCAGATATTAGTAAAATTTGTTTTCTTAATATACATTACCCAATCACATTAGCATCAAAAATTACTTCTGCTACCTCTGGAATCCAGCCCTTCCATAGACTTGGAAAGTCTATCTGACTCCACTTTGTATAGACATAGAGATGAAACACTGACAGATTACCTCCACTTGCCCCACTACATGGCACACCATATACCAGACATAGTTTGTTTTAACTTTCGCTGTATCTGGCTGTTTATGTACCCATCCATCTGCCTGGCCAACAAGCTGACATCTGTACTAAGTTTCCTGACATGGCTGTCAACAGATTCTCCCAGCATCTGGACACATTAGATATGGTACGGGTTCTGTTTTCAGACATTGTCTGCCTGTACCATCATTGACCGTGTCTTGTGCTGACATTACTGCCCAGACTGGCCAACCAGCCAGCTGGCCATCCACAGACCTTCTGGCTGTACAACCCATCGGCTATATCTGTAATGTTCATTCAATGCTTACAAATGCAATAGCTAATCAGCCAAGCCAACCAGCCTGCTGTACTGACCCATCCATCTATGCTATTCCAGCTGACCCATGATATCCCAAGACTACCTTTGTAGCCTTCCCATGCTGAAAATTCTTGGCAATGCACGCTGATGATACAGCTGCATCTTTACCTTATGGTACGACATACCATGGGATATATTCTTTAGAGAACAAGGACCCTCAAGTCAACTAACCTTTCTGATTTAGTCTCCTTATAAATCTGAATTCAGTATTGAAGCAGCTATAGAGTACATTTTTCAAATTTTATCCTCTGCTTAATGATCCCTACTGCCGTTTATAAGTTTATCATAAAAAGTCAAGGCTTTATATGATAATAACATGCATCCATCCTTCAGAGCTTTACCCCAATCTTTGAAGATTGCCAGAATGGATGGTCACGTAAAAAACAAAAATGAGTGATCCAGGTATAATCAGGCGTTGTTTTTGGCAAGTCAACTTCCGGCCACCTTTTCTTCTTATCTGTACAGGTAGCACAGCAACACCTATAATATGGACGTGCCTAGCCTTGTCAAAGATTTCACTGCCTTCAGTATATTTTTCCCATCTGTATTACACTGTGGACAGAAGTTTCAATGCCACTTCAAAACTTTCACTGAGTGTCGCAACATGTCTTTTCCTCTAGGCCTCCTAACGCCAAAAAATGACTTACCTCCTTTACTACACTCTGGCTACCATCTGGTGTGTGTGAGGCTCCTTCTGTTCTCCAGTTTAAGAATCAGTTTGGGTAGGACTGGATTCAGGAGGTAGTGAAAGTAATTCCTAATATTAATGTGACTGGGAAAGTAGTTCCACAGAGACATAATTTGCTATGAAATGTCCTATTTATATTTTTCCAGGTATAGAGATATTCATAATTTTCTACTCAGTGTTTTATGTGAAAAATGACATATTTATAATTGATGTTGCAGAGTTTTGTATCCGTATTTGCAAAGTTTTAAATTGGCAAACATTCTCTGTAAAAAGAAATTTTAAAAGTGATTTTCAAAATGCAATGTTTGAAAATTAAATGGGTACAAAAATGTATTCCAGACACTATAGCTCAGAATATTTGCAAGTATTATAATCTCCACTGAGATATTGTGCTGATATCAGAATGTACTATGGCATTGACACTTTTAATATTGAGAGACATATTAGTACATATACCATACGATGAGGTTTTAGTGTTGTGATACATATTAATACATGGTACAGTTGTATCTTTCCACCACTAATAATCAGCACATCATAGACAGTCATTATTCCTGCTGTGACTTGTGTATTTATACACTCAACTGCAAACAACATAGACACAAATCTGCCACTGCATAATGAGCTGGCAGGTAAAGATCAACCATAGCAGATAATCCTATATGTATTTCAAGCAATGAGCTGGTATGTGTCTAATATGGACAATATTTTTTTTTTCCACATCCCAAGTTAAATTTGCACACTTATGGAAACTGATGCTATTTTCCTTAGTCTTGAAAATTCCATTACTGGCAGTTAATAGACAATATCACATAGAATCAGTTAACATGCAAAACATAATGTACCAGCAGTGTTGCATTAACTCTTGATTTCAGTTAATTTATTTTTTAGCAAGAAAACTATGATAGAAGTGTTATGGTACTTTGGTGTACTTAAGATTGCACAAACATAGCTTCACACTTGACACCCAACTAACCTAGCAGAATGGTCATGTACATTCTTCAATATTGACAGCACTTGTTTGTGAACTATAAGGAAATGACCCACGAATAAATCTAGTGAACAACTTTTAATTCTAGTTGTAAAACATTCATGGTATTTTGGTGATAAAGACTTGTCAGTGTGAGAACTTAGTCAAGCTCACCATTGTAAAATAATCTCCTTTTGGGAAATTCTACTGATTATAAAAATTGCAAGTGAGAGCATACTGCCATATTATTGACTCCAAGCTGATGAACAAAAAAGCAGATATGTAGTTATTTATTTAAATTTAATTACAAACTGTGATAAAATGACTGCACAGCAAACTCATTCATCACAAATATAGGTTATTCAGTTGGTACACTGCAGACACATTGCATTGTTTAAAGTAGATCTGTTGTTGTTGGGTCATGAAGTCCTTTGCCGATCATTTCTGTCATTATATCATTACAAATCATTCATGAGACATATATGGTTATTTCACCAAGAATTGAAGTGCACTGTTAACTTAATGTCATGAATGCAACAAATAACATAGACCCAGATCTTGACAACAAATAACATAGACCCAGATCTTGACAACAAATAACATAGACCCAGATCTTCTCATTTATGAAGAGCCTACAGGTCCAGATCTTCTTTGATAGTGTGAAGTCATAAAGACAGTAAAGTAACATAGACCCAGAACCATATCTGTATAATGAGCCTACAGTTCCTGGTCTACACCGAATGCTGAAACTGATAAGCAGCATAATTAACGCAAACCCAGATCTGCTGGTGCATTTTTGAGCATCAGACCCAGATCCACACTGACTGCAACACATAAGTAATATTTAATACAATTAATACAGCCCAATATAAACTGCCACTTAATGTGCCCATAGATCTAGATTACGACACTTGGTCCTCTAACACATAGCATGTAAGCCGTCAGATCTGGGTAGTGCTGTGAAAAGCAGTGCAAATTGAAGAGTACCAAGTCGGTGCAAATTGGAGAGTACCAAGTCAGATTTTGTTAATGCTATAGTTATGCCTGATTATCTTCCTGTCAAATTAATGCAGGTAGTCCTTGCTGTAAGATCGTTTAAATTTTATAGACGCTATAGTAATAGGTTACTCTATGCTGCCGCTGCGAAGATTTGGCAGATTCTAACCTTTGGATATAACCATTGCTCTGACTTGACTCCCATGAAAACAAATGTCACAATGCCTAAAATGGTGTGGAAAAGTGAGATAAAATGCAGATTAAATTGCCATAGATCCATATCAGCTAGTACATAACAAGTATGGCATATTTGTTGCGGAATATTGCAGTATTCTTAAAAATCTCCCAGTGTACATCACTTTCTGATTTGGACCAAGGTCAGAATTTGTAGCAGTAAATGATACGATATACTGTTGGGAATTGTAACACCATCTTTGGCATCATGACTGTCTTTGAACATGGAGACATTCAGACTTATATTTTCAGTAATGTCTTAATGATTTGTTTCAAAGTAGTAGTTGAACTGGATGAGCAATGTTGTGTTTGGTTGCTAACATTTTTAAATTCAGGGCTGTTATTCTAAATTTTAGATTGGCATTTCTTGTGAAATGTTGTTTTTTCAGACTTTATGTTTTATTAATTAATTTAATATTAGATATTCACATTTTCACATTAGACCGTTTATTCTTTTTCAGGTGTTGCATCCCTTGAGATAGGTGTTGGAAAACATGGCTCATTCAACATAAATAAATAAAAAAATTATCAAAATGTATCATATTACTGTGAATTCATCATTATTATGGGGTATCAGTTTTCATGTATTTGGTGGTTTTCTAAAACCACAACCTAAAGACTCAACCAGTAATGATCTCCTTGTGAGAAACATAACTTGGCAAACAATGATCTTTCGGTAGGAACCATAGGACCTGACCAAGAATGATCCTTCTGTAGAAACCATAGGACCTGACCAGCAATGATCTTTCTATGGGAAACATAGGACCCGATCAACAATGATCGTTCAGTTGGAAACATAGGACTGCATCCTTAGTCTGCAAATTTAAATACCCACTGAAATAAATGAATTCACATTGCATCATAATACTGACAAGTAGAACTCAGTGATATTCGGGCCCATATAAGTATTAGACAAGGGTAGGGCAAACAAACATAGACAAATAGTTCTCAGTGGAAGAGGGTTTCATATAACATTAAGACAGGCCTCGGATATAAGACAAACCGACCAACTTTGACAAGTAGTTTGAGGTGGGAGAGAGCCCTTGTAAAATGTATGTATGTCTAAAGCATAGGGCCATCTAGTTTTGACAAGTAGTTCTCTGAATAGCAGGGGCCCATATACGATTTAGACAGGCCTCAGACATGCATAGTTTTTCTAGCACAGGTTTTAGATGTGTTGATGACATATAATGTTAAGTGCGCATGCTGTTGTAGTAATCAAAGTATAAAATGTGCAACAGGAAGAATATTTCAAAGATAAGTCATTACTAAATTTACTTGAAAAGAGAGAGAATTAAAAGTAAGAAATTAATTTACTGACAATGTACATAAGCATTGTTAAAATTTGAATTGTTTTATTTAAAATTGCTTTTGTCTTTACTGATTGTGAATAATGACACGGTTCCACGCTTTTCACTCCTGTGTAGTGTATGAAATAACTAAAGAGCAGTGACACTATTAAAATTGCAAAACTTTTAATTATTTTCTTAACCAAGTTTTCATCGTCTATGAAAATTGTGACAAAAAATCATAGAAATATTTCCATGTACTATAATTTTGTAATGCTTTGATAATTGTTTTTTTTCCAGATACATATAGAGTGCCTAAGTGATTGACAATAACATGTTTAAAAAGGAAACAAACACTGACTTCATGGTTGTTAAGGGAATGGTTCTGTAAATGAATATATGGGATTAATATAAATTAGGTTGATATAAATTGTTTTCAGAATCAATAAATATATGTGATTTTCATCTGTTTTGTTCTTTTTATTTTAAATATGTATAACTTCCATTGCCAGTGAGAAGAATTTAGAATCAAAAAGGCGTTTGACCAATTTACAATAACGTCTTCATTTATTTATATACTGATTTATCATCATCCTTCTTATAATTTGAGGCATACATACTTTGTTAAGTTCAAGATTTCTGTTTATAGCAATATTAGAAGTCCTAGCTGTACTTTAGAAGAGAAGAAATAGTAGTAGTGCATGTAATAGTGAAAGTGGAATGAAAGATGAAAGAGAGCTACTGATGTACAGGCTGTCAAATATACGCAGCCAACAAACATCATTTAGTGATGAATAAAGAAATATGTTCATAAATTATATTTAATGGGTAAAATGTGATGATATGGAATGCCTAAAATATAACCACATGGCTTGCTCTTTCTGTGTTCAGAGTTAGATACAGCTATTACCCAATGGGTGACTGTTGGTTTTCTTACGACTCTATGGTCATAAAATAAGTATCAGAAAGAAGCAAAACCAAGACGTTTTGTAAAACTTAACAAGCAATTAATGATCAGTGTTATACAAAGACAATTTAAGAGGAAATTAGTCTTATAATTGAATCCAAAATAATCTTAAAATATGTTCTTTTCAAGTCCAAAAGAAGGAATGTTCCACATAAATTTCAAATCTTCAAATGTGCTGGTCTCCATACAGTTCTGATTGGCAAAATGACATTATCGAGAATTCCTTTGGAAAATTCACGTTAGTTCCAGAAAAATATTGTAGGATAATGAGCACCTTTTATTTCCACATAATAATCCACACAAATGCTTCATTGCCAAATATATGTAAACACAACATACGATATGTTTGTGGACTTGATTTTGCAACAAGAACACAATAAATAAAAATGAAATAAGTGTTAATCCCTAGCTATCAATGGAATGGGGTAAATATGCACTTTGCTACTACTCGTAAACATCGTGTGCTGAAAATTGGCGTTAAGCCCCACAACAACAACAACAACAACAACAACAACAACACAGCTTAACTCCTACTGTCACAGCTAATTATCTAGCTCATTTATAAACAGCACTTGCTCCACATGAATGATACTTTGATAGTCACAACTGTGATTGCCTTTACATTCCAAACTTTTGTAAACAAATCAAAGAATAAATGTAACATAATCAGTTAAGTTGTAACATCACCTGGATAATGTTGTAAATGTATTAATATTAATTGCAAAAATAAATAAATAAATAATCAAATACTTCGAAAATTGCAATGCCCATAAAAACAATGTTTGAGATAATTGTATTATGTGAAAAGGAAGTACCTGTTTGGAATATAGTTGTTTAGATATTTGGCAGGGGCTGAATATTGGTGTCCATGTCTCATTCCTCTTTCACCTATTTACATGTACTACTACTACTATTTCTTCTCTTCTAATGCTATGAATATTGGTGTCAAGATATACACGTGGATAACAAGAAAACAGTGGTCTGAATGGCCGAGTGATCTAAAGTACTTAATTTTACCAATCACTGTCACCTAATATGTCCATGTGGGTTCTAATCTCGGGCTTGGCCAATGTTGGTATATGAAAAGGCTGCCTGTAGTTTTCCATGTGTTGCTAGTTCTTCCCAGGGATTTCCTGGGTTTTTCCTCCACCAGTTACACTGGCCGCCATGTATAGTATATATCTTGTGCTGAGAAATGGCATTATACCCAAATCATCAACAACAACTGGTAAACAGACTTTTTGCTATAAATGCAAATGATGTATGTGTATTCTTCAGATTTCTGTGGTAAATCTATGCAATATGTTATATCACAACTTGTCATCTTCTAAGTAATAAAAATCTTCTATTTGTCAGTTTAGAATTTTCTGAGGAGGAGAAATTTGTTTTATCCTAAAGAATCGTGAAATTAAAGATTTCACTTTATCGCCACCATGTATGATGGAAATTATTATTAATATTGAGGTAAGGAAATGATATTATAATTATAAACACCAACTGAAGTGGTAGAGAAAGGGCAATTGCATTCTTCTGTATACAAACTTATAGATACACAATTAAAAGATTAGAGTTGATGATATAACTGCTATACCAGTTTACCTCCGCATAATTATCCAGTGGTACATACCACAGTATGTTTTTACTGTACTGGTACTTTGGACGATTCTGTCAGTAAGGAATGTATGGAAATTCCTGAGTAATTGTTTTGCAACATTTTTTACAAAACATGTGTCCGTCATAAGTTAATGATGTCTGTTAGAAATATAATTATATTTTTGATATTTCTATCACATGTTTGGCAAGTGTCACATATGCCAACACAGCGGTTAAATAGAACGTGTGAGATATTCGGTGATAATCCTACTTTTGGAAATGGATTTGAAAATGAAAACCACAAAAAACAATACTTCATATTTTAGTTATTTATTGTCCTATGCTATGTGATACGTACATGTATTCCTTGGCAAGACTGCTAATCATCCTTAACGTTTCAGGAGAGCTCTTGTTTTATGTCCCAACTTTACATAATTTCTTAAGTCCACTAAATATTTTCTCATTTGTTGACTAAGTGTGGTTTATGTTTACTTGCCTTGATAAATATCGTCCCTTTGTGCTTTGTAGACTACTTGTTTCGAGAAAACTATGAAACATCGGGAACCAGACTAATATACATAAACAAAAAGACGTGACGTAATACACGAATGTTTTCGCGTACCGTGATGGTTGTTGAAACCAGTTGAAAACATGTTATCAATCTTTCAGATGTTTCACATTTTGGAAATAAATGTGATTTATACTGAATAACGAACAAGTTCATCAGAAAAAGCGCTTTATTGACAACTATTCTCGACGCGATTATGAAAAGAGGATTCAGTCAGTAAACAGCCCAGTTCACCCCACATCCCCGCGGTTCTATGGATGTCTTGTCTAGAGGATTTTTGGGAGGTACCTCTGTAACTCGCGCCCTCGCTTATAGTGCTGTCTATGTTTTTGGACCCCGATGTGCGCGCGTTATCGAGGGAGAGGTGTAAATATCATCCCTTCGTGCTGACGTCCTATTCAAAGTTTCCCTGCTTATAATATCAGTAGTGTTGGCTTCCTATTTTAATCAGTAGTCTCTAGTGTCAGCATGATGTCTTTCACAGTGTCAGATATGGTGTAAGCTTAATGATCCCACTTTAGTTAAAGTTCTTAGCTTGCAACTTATAAAACAATCAACATACACATAGCTAATTCATCTTCTATACGTTCTATTTAAGTTTTGGTGGGGGATGATGACTTTATCTTGATATGAAATATTTTGTTTTATCTCAATATGGTGTAACGTTGCTTTATATTACAGCAAGATATTTTTCAAGTTATTGACAGACAGTTATTAAGCAAAACATTGTTGGGCCCAAGCCCAAGAACATTGAATTCTTGGTCCCTAGAATATTTGTGGTATAAGTCCACTAAATATTTTCTCACTTGTTGACTGTGTTTTATGTTTACTCGTCTTTATAAATATCATCCCTTCGTGTTGACATCCTATTCAAAGTTTCCCTGCCTATTATATCAATAGTGTAGGCTTCCTGTTTCTTATCAATAGTCTCCCTAGTGTCAGCATGATGTCTTTCACAGTGTCAGATATGGTATAAGCTTAATGATCCCACTTTAAGTACAGTTCTTAGCTTACAACTTATAAAGCAATCAACATACACATAGCAAATTCATCTTTTATATCTACTGATATTTTCCCAGCTATTGACAAATAGTTATTAAGCAAAAAAGTGTCAGGCCCCCAGGCCCCAGAACATGGAATTATTGGTCCTTATTATAATTGCGATGTACCGTGGTACGTATCACAGTACATAAAGAACATTTTTCATTGTACCCAGCTTTAATAAAGATGTAGAGCTACAGAGTACTCATGCATACAAATGCATAGATACACCATGCTGCTATAGAAAGACTTGTGGAAAACTCTCGTACATAGACTGGGTAGATTACTGTCATCTCACTTCTGTCCACCTGGATTAGCAATTTGGCTATGTGAGAAAGCTTTCCTTAGGTTGTTTGATTTTCCCTGGGATCTCCTTGGTTGTTATTCCACATTCTAAATATTGGCCTGCATGAATAGCCCATCAGGTGCTGACAAGTTGTGATAGACCAATAACACAGACACCAATAAATTCAATCCAGTGTTAAGTATTATTTCATCAGATTTATTCATTTTTTTATCATCAGACTGTCATAATCATCATCGTTCTGTCATTGTCATTGACAGTAACAAATACAACATCATCATGTGTGTTGGTCTCGTACATAAAACTACCCAAAATATTATCATCGTATTATGTATGTGATGTTGATCATCTTACAATACACTGTAGCTTAAGAATAAATTATTTGAATGTTGAAGCAAACTTTTATGGACTTCTTCTGCTCAAGAGAAGACTGTTATCACACTGGGCATGATGATTGTAATTTCTGTATCCTAAATTGTATTTAAGTTAGTACATATACAGACTTTGGAAAATGTGTACATTTTCACGTTCTATGGAATAGTTCGTGATGACAAAAGTATCGTTACCGTTATAAAAACTTATTGCCCATGGATTCTGTGGCACTCCACTTGTTATAACCTGTATTAAACACCCTTCTGATGATAACTGATGAATGTCATGAGAATCATATCCAACAACATAGATGTTGTCATCTCTGTCCACAGCTACTCCTAAAGGCCAGTTGAGGTTGTCTGGACTGTAGGTATAGAGAATCTCAAATGGGTAATGATTTCATATTGAATTTATGAAACGAGTTGAATAATGTCCAGCTTTTGCGAGCCTTGGCGAGCAGAAGCGGACACTATTTAACAAGTTTGACAAATATAATATTAAATCATTACCCATTTGAGATTCTTTTTATCACATAGCTTTTATTTCAGTGGAAATTATTTAGATAGAAAGAAGAACGAATAATTTCGTTCATTCTCATTGACGGTGCACCTTTCATTTGTTGTGCATAAACTATAGTCCCAAACAAAGTTGAACTGGTGAAAGTAGATTGTACTTTTTTACAACCTATAAATCAAAGAAAAAGCTTCCATCCGAATAAACAGAACATTTTATAAAGACAAAACCATTTTTCAAAACAGAATGATCAATGCGATGTGATCCTGCCACATTGTTTGATACGGTACACAGTACAGTCGGCCTAAAGTACATGTTTAACCTTAAAATGTCACTTTCAGAACTAAATGTTACATTGTTGCGATTTTCATGTGAAATAGGATTACTGGATGCAAAACTTCCCACATTTACTGCAATGCTTTTGTGACCTGATATTTGCAGTATTTGATTTGGAACAATAGATTGTACAGAAGACGTAAACAAATTTATATTGGAGTTGGATTTGCATCCCATATATACTGCGTAAAGATGCTGTGGTTGGGTAAAGTTCTTTCAGTTAGGAGACCCATTTATGTCCAGATTCTTCTGTGAACAGAGGTGAGTTTATTTACTTCTTTAAGTTAACATTTAAACTACGCTTGTATATATGGTGGATTCTATATCTATGTTAAAAATATACCGCCCCCCCCTCCCGCTACCCGCTATCAAATAAGCAATACCCTTAGTTTTACTTCTTATTGATGTTCTTGTCTTGTAATTTTACGCCATTTTTCTTGTGATGATATTGTTAAACATGACATAACAAACCCCTGTGGGGGTAACATATCCATATTCAGACAGCCAATATAATTTTTCCTCAATTTCCTTTCGCGAGTCGAGTTAAAAAATGGCCGCCAAAAAATGTTCATTCAAATTAAAACATTCCAGAAGGCAGGGTTACAAACGTTTTCCCACGATTCCAGCCAATCAGTAAAGAGAATACTGCGCAATAATTTCATGGGCTTATTTGGACCAATAAGAATCACATAAAGTGATATGTGCACACGTATAATATCACAAATATGAAACTGCACACACTGTAGACGAAGTGTACCGACTATGTGATTAAATGGGTTTTCTGTTCTGAATATTTATTTCAATTGGAAAATAGGCACATTTTCACGTTCTTTGGATTTGTTCCTGATGACAAAAGTATCGTTGCTGTTATAAAAACAGATTGCACATGGGTTCTGTGGCACCCCGGTAGTTATAACCTGTATTAAACACCCTTCTGGTGATAACTGATGAATGTTATGAGAACCACAACCAACAACATAGATCTTGTCATCCCTGTCCACAGCTACTCCAATGGGTGATTTGAGGTTGTCAGGACTGTAGGTATACTGCTTCTTGCCTTCCATATTGAAACAATGAAGGGAATTTTTACTAGGCACAGTAACATAGACACGTGTTCTAGAGTTATTCAGAGCTATGTAGCTGTAGTGTCCAGATGGTGAGTCATACTGATCAGAATAATTGACCTCTCTCCCATCTCTGATCAGACTCCAGCAATACTTGTTATTACCACAGTCCCCAACCACAACCATCTCTCCCTTCCCAGCTGTTGTAATTCCGTAGCAATTATATTTAGTTGTTATTGTTCTGACTGGACTGATGACATCATCCCTGACCGATAGAATCTGAATTCTTTCTGCCCATACACAGATACAGTCACTTCCTCATCACTCACAACACAAATGTCTACAGGCTTTTCTGTGAGACTGTATTTTTTAACAACTTGATGTGAATTGTTTAGAAGAATGCACTGATTATTGTTGTTATCAACAAGCATCACCCTGTCCTTAGGGAGAATAGTAATGCCATTATAACATGGTTTACCTCCACTGATATAAACATTGAATGTTTCAACTTTCTCAACCTGGCATTCCTTTGTTGGTTTCATCAAACCAGGTATAGAAGGAGTTGAGCCAGTCATGATCACAAGTTTTCCAATATCTAATGATGAGAGCAATAAAATAGATTCTAACAGTGGAGTGAATTTCACCTGCACTGTCAGCGTGTCTGTCCTCTCATATTTTCTCTGACCTGAGAGTAATATAAAGGTAGCTGTGATTTTATTTGTTCTGCAGTCAGACATTTTTGTATATCCATTCCATATTTGTCAACTGTTTCACAGAGAATTTGAGAATTTCTTATGGCATGAATCAGAGACAAGCATTGATGGTTCTCTTCTTGTGTTCTAATAGCAACTTCTTTGTTGATTCTCCTTCCCTCAGTCTTCACTTTCATCTCAAATTCGTCCAAAGCTGTATTGATTTTCTTTCTCATTTCTGTGATTTGATCAATCAGTCCATTAACTTGGGACTCAAGATCATTAACATTGGACTCCTTTACATCTATAAACGTTTTTAAGTGAATTTCCAGTTTCTTCAACTCTTCAATGATTTCACTTGGATTGGTTTCACGTAGCAGAGCAGGGAGTTCCTCCTTGAACTTTCTCACATTAGAACAAATGTTATGGCTTTCAAAATAGCAAATTCCACAACAGACAACCTTGTGATTGTTGCAGTAGAATTTTAGATCTTCATCGTCATGTTCAAAGCATGTAAAGCCTTCAGCAAATTTCGTCACATTTTGAGGGTTGTTCAATAACTCCTCAATTGTAAGAATAGTGTGAGTTTTTGACATTTTCTGTTTCCTGTGAAATTTTTGTCAGTCATCGCACATTGCTTCCTCGCATACTTTACAGAACCCTGTAGCTGTGACAGCGATGCCTGCAGAGTTACAAGCATCACATACACGATTTACTTTCGATTTCGTCGGTAACATTGATTGTATCACAGTGTCGGCTGAAAAGTGAGACGCCCATTCACTAGTTGGTTTATTCTGTCTGAAATGGCCGGCTGTTTTCCTACATACCGGACACTCAATATATCCATTTTTCTCATGTTCTGTAGCCTTGCTTGTTATGTAGGACTGTAGACAACTCTGACAGAATGTGTGGGCACACGGTAGCTGTCTTGGTATGTTGAATAATCCCAAACAAATGGGACAAGTTGGTTCCTCCTTAGTGTGTGGTATAGCAGTTGCCATTATGAACGATCTCCCTTTATTTTCCTCTCAAATATTGAGGTATAACTGCTTTTTATGTACTCGTACTCGCTTTGAACTGTTTGTGTTTTTATTTCTTCCTGGTCGAGTGTGGGCGTGTTTAAAGTATTTAGTTTCTATGTCCGTGTTTGTTACTTGTCTTAACTGATGATCTTGAGAATTAGTCTCACCCAACCAGCTGTTAATCCGTTAATAGCACACGGGTTAAAATCTCTCTATTCTGCGGCTTGGTCTTTCAGTCGTTTGATTAAAGCATTAAAAAAAAATATTCGTGCTTTGCCTTGAACAAAGTGTGAGTTAACTGTTGGATCATTGGTCGTGAAGAATACATCGAGTTTTATTCATGTATAAGAGAATCGTTTGTAGGAGTTGTCACACGAAAACTCAGCTCTGTCGTTTTTATGAAGAATGATCATAATCACTTTTATTTAGTTACGTTTACAGAGGCGGTTATTTTCAGCAATAAGATCCATGTTTCAGGTAACATGTCCTACAATATTCATGTCGTGTGATACGTTTTAATTCTTACTGAGTAAAAGATATCTTTTTGAATATGCTGAATAGAAGGAAAAATACGGACTCCTTTTTACATTTTTTTTCTCACGAAGATTTGATCAGATTTCAGTTTAAAATATCGAGCTTATTCCGATGTTAAAACAGTACAATTTTAAATGGTCACTTTACATTAAAATAAATCTTTAGATATATAATGATTACCAATCTTGCTGTTATGAAAATACATACAGTATATTGTATCTGATGATATTGAATAAAAAGAAAGATGTACGGTGCCGCGAACTTTCTAGGTTCTGAACCTGTGAGACAGATGAAATTACAAGTCTGATATCTGTATTCAGTCACCTATATTACACTGAAACAACATCCACATTGAATGAACTTTATTACACTGAAACAACATCCATGTAAACTGAACTATATTTCACCGAAACAACATGAATTATTCCTAGAGTACAAGGTTAAGAAACATTTCCGTGTCTCGACCATCAATCCTCTTCAAATCTCGCAGTTAAGAGACGTTGTTTTCAGCATGATTTCGGAATGTCTTAATCGGGGTGGAATGCATTCTCATTTGTTTCATAGGGGACAAGTTTGTTGAATATCGCGAACTTTCTAGGTACTGAAATCTTTAGTCAGATGAAATTTGCAAGAAACAACATCTGTATTCAATCAACTATATTACACTGAAACAACATTTGTATTCAGTCATTTTTATCACATTGGGATGACACCCGTATTCACTAGAGTCCATTTGATTCAACTGAGATAACATCCGGATTCAATCTACTTTATTCAACAGAGAGAACATCAATATTCAATCCATTTTATGACACTGAGTTAACCCCCGTATTTAATCAATTATTTAACAGAAATAGCATCCATATTCAGCAAACGGCATTGAAATGATGTAATATCAATGTTCAACTTTATTATTACATGGAGAAAAATCTTAAGAAACCGTTCAGTGCCTTCACCTTCTATCCTCTTAAAATCTCGCGGTTAAGGGACTAGTCTCTAACCACACTGTTTCAAAATTATGAACCCTAATCTTTGTATAAATGCTATGTATATACATCCTGGACATCTTATTGTGTCTTAGGTTTTTATATAAGGTTGTTGTGAACAAAATTATTCTTTCCTCCTTTGTGTTCAATCTCTAGAATTATTGCCTGTTGTGTTCAGATATAATTTCAGACGAATCATTTATTTTAAATTATTCAATGGAATTAATAGGTGCTCATTGACATTTTTGACAAAATCACTATTTGGCGACTGTTGTAAATTCAGTTCAACTACATTCTGGACTATATCATTGTGATACATTGAGACTGTCGGCAGATCAGTTCATTCAAGGCTATTGTTACATCAGCACATTCATTACTGGAATTAAATTTGAACACTATATTTGTGAATTTGTCACCGAACGTTTTGAATGTTTGGAATTAATTCAGAAATATTGAAAGTTCCTTTGACATTTTTGTTTTACTTTCTAACTTAGAGAAATAAATGTATTTGTTGATTCTAATAAATGTATTGGTTTCGCTTTTTCATATTACTTGGCTTAAGACCATTTAGTCGTAATATATATATATATATATATATATATATATATATATATATATATATATATATATATATATATATA
>JAECUM010008095.1:0-81643 GCA_016617855.1 Megalonaias nervosa | reverse complement strand
ACCTTTGTGGAAAAATAAGGAATAATAGTTATGTCATGTTCCATGCTGTAGATCAGTGTGACTTTAAGAAATAAGGCACCTTTGTGGAAAAATAAGGAATAATAGTTATGTCATGTTCCATGCTGTAGATCAGTGTGACTTTAAGAAATAAGGCACCTTTGTGGAAAAATAAGGAATAATAGTTATGTCATGTTCCATGCTGTAGATCAGTGTGACTTTAAGAAATAAGGCACCTTTGTGGAAAAATAAGGAATAATAGTTATGTCATGTTCCATGCTGTAGATCAGTGTGACTTTAAGAAATAAGGCACCTTTGTGGAAAAATAAGGAATAATAGTTATGTCATGTTCCATGCTGTAGATCAGTGTGACTTTAAGAAATAAGGCACCTTTGTGGAAAAATAAGGAATAATAGTTATGTCATGTTCCATGCTGTAGATCAGTGTGACTTTAAGAAATAAGGCACCTTTGTGGAAAAATAAGGAAGAACATAAAGCTTTATTTTTACTTTGCTTTTAGAGGTTTATTTTTTTTTTTAAGTTGAAGTGACTAAATCAATAAAATTATTATTACTTTATACCTTTGAGATTCATTTATCATTGGCTTTCACATCATGTGTTTTGCAATAATTCAAGATATTGCACTCTTTTGATGTCATAATGTATTTGTATTGCATCATGTAGTTGAAATAACATTTTCATTATACTAAACCACATTAAATTTTAAAATCTTGTATTGAACCATGTGATAAAACAATTATAGACTTTTGCATCAGTGAACATGAAATTTTATGAACAAGTAAACATCAACGCTGCCCAGTATGAGGTTTACTGGTTCATAAGACTAAATATTCTCTTCAAGAAATGTCTGTAAGTGTACAATAATTGTGGAAGTATTTGAAACAATTTACATATGCAGATGAGTGGGGTTTGGAAAAGCCTATAAAATCATGTTGAATAATTATATTGGAGGCAATCACTCTGTCTGCAATTCATGAGGAGCCACAGATGCTCAGTGGTTAAGGCATTGGTTTCATGACCTGAAAGGTACAGGTTTGATTCCCACCATTGCATCAGCATGGATTCACTAACATGGTCTGCCTTTGGGCAAAGTACTTTACTTGTCCTTGGCATGATTCATCCTTAAAATATTGTACCTTAAAATACCAAAGCAAACAAAACCAGCCTTCAGCCAGCCTGAGCATTTGGGAGTCCTCATATGCCCATTGTATATTGTAGAATGATAGCACTGGAAATAATTTATTTTGCTCCCATATCCCCAGGCTAGCTGATTATCTCCTGGAACAAGTGTAAGTGATCCCAACCATAATAGATTCCATCTGAACTCTATTAGTCATTATTGCTTTCAAATTTAGCCTGATAAATATTTAACTACAAAAACTAAGTCAATATACAGAGGCCACCCTGTATTTACTTTCAAAACATCAGCCTTTTAGTGGTAGGATTTCATGCAGTTTGCTCCATACAGTTTTGCAGTGAGTGTTACCAGAGTTGAGTTTTGACCAATCTGACACAAGGGCTAGTGATTTGCATACTTTCGGACTTAAATCAAAGACTAGTATGCAGGATCATGCAATGTCAGTGTGATTTTAAATCCAGTTGTAGATCAGGGGGGAAGAAAAAGCCATATAGAGGAAGTCAATATTCACCTGGATTAATCTCCCCAGAGACTATAAGCATCACCTTGGAATGAACTGTGAAGGAAAAATGCATAATTTCTGGGACTTTGTTTAGAGTTAGTTAACTCCTTGGTTGACTTCTCATCTACCTAGAATATATTGATTTCTTGGTATTGTTGAGATTCCTGTGTCTGTGTACTGGGCATATGTAAAAAGAAATGTTAACTTGTGACACATAGATCTCCAGGACCATGCAAAGGATGGAATTTCCACCTTTTATCAAGTTAGTCCATATCAGATTTTGTCTAGAATGGGGAATACATTTGTTGTGAATTTAGCAAAGAAAGAAAATTTGTGATTTATTTTTTTATTGTATATACGAGTCTTATTTCTTGATTTGGAATTATGTGTTTTGCACAGAACATAGTCATCATTTAGGATTAAATTAGTCATAATCTGCATTTTTTCTTAAATAATCCTGCTATAGCTATGAGGAAAAATTTAGGAATTGATCCATTCATTTTCCTAGAAAGACTCCTAAGTCTGCAAATGTAAAACTAAAGAGTTATTTTTCATCTCATGTATTCCACTTCTGCCTGTCCCAAAATCCAGTAATCGTCAGAAATAACTCAGAAAATGTAAAATTTCATTTTGAGAAACAATTTTAAAAATGACACTTTTCAACAGGTGCAGTCTACAAAGAAAATTAAAAGTTTGTTCTTGATTCTTGTCCTTACTTATAAGAGCATATGACCTTTGTATGAAGTTGTTTGCTGAAGCAATTTTCACTACATATGTAATTTTTCCATTATCTGTGTAACAGGGAGATTTTTTAGACATAATTAATCACTGAATATTAGTGATAATATGTATTCTCTTTTCTTTTACAGGCCTGACTTCTTTGATAGCAAGTTGCACAGCAATGAGAGTGAGTATTCTTTACAATTTTGTTACATAATTTGTTGATTGCATACTGCTTATTCTTTTGATGACTGCACCAAGATGCAAGAACCCTATAGTAATCACTGCTTCTATCTGTCCATCTGTCTGTCTGTACATACACACTTCTTGTAACCAGCATCCCTTTACAACAGTTGTACCTAATGTGATGCCATTTGGTAGATGAATGATCCATTTCATACATGTTCTTGCTCCATTAAAGGTTTCATCATTTTAGATCCAGTTTTGATGGACTTACTGCCCTTTTACCACCAATATTAAAACTTCAGGATATCCTAATATAACCTGCATGAATCCAAAACTGTCCACCATGGGTATTATAATGAGATTTGGAACAAATTTCATCTCTAATTTACGTGTACATTATATGGGTTTAGTCATGATAGAAGAGTTATGACCCCCTGATTTACATGTATATTATATGGCTTTAGTCTTATTAGAAGAGTTATGGCCCCCTGATTTACATGTATATTATATGGATTTAGTCTTGTTAGAGGAGTTGTGGCCCCCTGATTTATATTTATATTATATGGGTTTAATCATGTTAGAAGAATTATGATGGCCCCCAGATATACAAGTATGTTATATGGGTTTAGTCTTGTCAGAAGAGTCATGGCCCCCTCATCTTCTTAACATCAGATGAGACCTTGATTGAGTTGATGTCCAGCATTCCATGATATCTTTTATAGAAGTTATGACCCCTGATTGACCATCCTTTCTTCTTTGCTTTCTGCAGCATAAATTTACTAAGCTTTTTTTTTTTTTATTTTAACCAGATTTTGCATGTGGGTTTAAACTAATGAGACCTTAAATGATTTTAATTTTAAGTGTTCCACCGGATTGGAAAATGTCATGTCCCCTAGTTGTACCTCCTCCTATTTTCACTTTCAGTTGAAAACTTTTACTAAGAAATATTGCAATTCAGCCAAAGTTAATATCCACCCTTATAAAGATGAAATCTTGAATAAGCTGGATTCCCATCATTCCATTTATCATTTATAAGATAAATGGTCCATGAAAACTATATATACTTGCTTATAAGATGAGTCCAACTGCAAACTGCACAGATCCTGATCTGCCAGAACACAATGCACCAGCAGATCTGGGTCTGTGCAGTTTGTTAGGATTAGTCAGTAGAACAAACAATACAGACCCTGATCAGCAGGCGCATTATGCTATGGCAGATCAGGATCTTTGTTTTTTGCAGAGTGACTCATCTTATAAGTGACTATATACAGTGCGCGTATTCTCCAAACTTTGCCTTTCCATCGGAAGTGCTTCTGTTTAAGGTCCTGAATCAATTTTTGATGTTCACATTACAAAAATACAATAATTTGCACTGGTACTTCTATTCATAAATGAGGAGTTTGATCCAATAATTTTCACAGATGGATCATTGTTGGTGATGTCATTAAATTATTGGTCATTTGCAACTTTTAAATCCATGAAAATAACATCAACCCCCTCCCCTGGTGATTTTATAGTAAATGCACTGCTTTGTACAAATTTATATCAACTGCTTAGACAGATTTTACTTTTCATAATCCACAAATCTAAATCAAATTTTAAGGTTGGTACTGTAGAAATGATTTTCTGTCTCATTCAGCAGAAAGTGGCAGAGTATTAATCAACTAAGCTTTTCTTCCTCAGAAAACATAATTGGCAAACAGTCACATTATAGTGAAACTGGCTGTCAAAAAGTACCATATTCACAAGCAATTCAGAAAAAAGTTTCATGAATTCCTTTCTTGCTTGTAACTTCTGCTACTTCTAACTTATGCTATTCTAAAACATTTAAGATATACAATTTAAATATTTTACAAAAACAAAAAAATCTGAATCCAGTTTATGTATTCTGTATTTTTGGTGTTTATGGCATATTTTTCCATCCGTGCATAGATGCAGATTGGAAGTCACTTCATGCACCAATAGATCTCCACTTGCTTTGCACCATTATCACGTAGCATCAGGAGAACATGATTAAATATACTTGCTTATAAGTTGAGTCCAAATCAGTGAGTATAGACTGTAGTCTGCTGGTACATTATGTGATGGCAGATCAGGGTCTATGTTGTTTATGGTTGGGCTGAAATTTTAAGCAAATGTATATGCTAATAGACCCCATTATTATACATGTTGGTAAGATAAGAAAAATCAACCCAATAGACCAGAATCTTCTGTCTGATACTCATGCAGAAAAGCCTCATGTCTGACACAAATTTCAAACCTCTGGTAGATTTTTCTATACAGCACAGATACATAATCTACAATCATTTTTCTCACATTCCTGTATTAAAAGTTATGGTTGAACTTAAAATGACATATTGTGAATGCTGATGTAACTTTAAACCAAAAGAAAACAATACATTAAAAAAACACCCATTGCAGGTTTCCTTGGCTTTAGATAGAGCATAAAATCTTGGGTATACACTGAAAAATTAATAAATTGATCATCATTTCAAGAACATGGTCAAAACTATCAAGGTAATGGCATTACACAAGATCCAAATTGTGTATGAAGGTAGATTGTTCAATTGTACAAATTTCAACAGGTAAAGAATGAACAAATTCATTTCATTGCTGTGTGGGAGAAATTTGTTTCCAAATGGTTGGTATCTTTGTTTACCTCGTTTGACCCCACTGCTGCTGTAGCAGCTATCTTGCATGTGATCACTCAGATCACCAACTCTGATAACACAGAACCAGCCTGTATGAATTTCCCTCCCATATTACTCTATATACAAATAAGAAGTACCTACCTATGTTTACCTACCACTATCAAATGAATGTACAGATAGGAAAATGTACAGCATTACAGTGATCACTTTAATACTCAGCATTATTCAGATTTTATGAAGATACAAATCCCATGTCATAAAGTATTCTAGTTCTTGAAACTGCCAATTAAAATACGAATAACTGAGTACCATATGTACTCGCTTAAAAGTCCAGTCCAACTGCAAACTGCACAGACCCAGATCTGCCAGTTCATTATGCGACGGAAGATGTGGGACTGTGCAGTTTGTTAGGAGTTATCAGTACAACAAACAACACATATCCAGATCTGCAGGGACATTATGCTATGGCAGTCCAAGATCTTTGTTGTTTGCAGTTTGACTTGATGTATAAGCAAGTATATATTGTACACAATCATAAATTTTCAGCATGCAGCACTTTGGTTTTTCAAGTTTTTTTTTGTAGTATAAGATATATGCCAGTCAGTAATTTTCATAAATTTTTGTGGTTTTCAGAATTTCAGTGTTTTATCTACAAATGGCTTTATGTAAGTCATTTGACTCATCAAGGCAAAAAACAGTGAGTCAAAATCCAAACCTATGAGTCCTATTCAAGCTGATGATCAGTCTTTAGTAGTTTTTAAAAATAATTATATTGTTTAAATACACAACAAAAATATTAGTTATATAATGTGACTAAAGCCAATAAGGCAATTCCCTTGCCAGAAGCATCTGAACATTCTATATTTGTTAAAAATCTTGTTGATGGTTTCATGTCATCAGAAATAATCTAAGCTCATGTGACAAGCCGTTTATTGTTGGCTATGTCAGTGCTTTTTGCAGGTCACGTATAAGACTATCCTCAACAATGTTTGATATGCTCTCCAGTACCTCTGAAGAGGTAGTAGCCAAGTCATACTGAACGGCGGAATTCTTCAAAGTGCCAATGGTATAAATTTCTTCAACCGTTAAATTGTGTATTAAATTAGGAAGAGATTTGTATTTCAGAAAAGGGATGTTTTCTACACTCAGCCAATGTACACACTTAAGTAGCACTTTCACTGTTATGTCTTGTTTGTAAAACTGCATTAAAATCTGCCTGGTGTTGTGGACCTTCAGTCAGCAGTTTGTGTTCTGGTAACCAAGCAGGGCTTGCCAGTGTACTGTTCTGAAAGTTTTGGGTTTTTTTTGACACATTTGGTCATGGAGGTTTTTTTAGCCTCTGTACATATATGGCAAAACACAAAGGCATCTTCACTGCCACATTGTTCACTCGACTTAACTTCTTTTTGAAAACATAGCCAGCTGTATATTTTCAACTATTGCTGCATAAAATTTTATGTTTTCTCTTACGAGTAACCTGTACCTCATCTTCAGGGTAATCTGGTAATATTCCGACCACTAAGGTTGTTGGCATGAGATCAATAACATAATTACTGAAGCCGACTACTGTGTCCCTAATTACAATACGGGATGCAGTCAATCGGGCTTCTTGCAACAAGTTTCATTATTCAAAAACATATAATTTGAGTTCTTCTTACTGAAAAAATGATTTTATTATGACTATATATGCGGGGGTAAATCCGACCGTGTTGTGGCTTATTCCGACCTCTGATATGTGTAATTCCGACCACCATATATGGACTGTACATAAACAAGTTTCATCTGTAAAATACAAAGATTTTATTTATCTTGACAGATTTAAAAGCTTTTGTTTTTATTTTTTTCAGATAGAGAGAGAGAGCATACAGAAAGCAATATTGCTACATAGATAGTTGTGGATGTTGTTATAGAGATAATTGTGGAGAGAATTAACATTTTATTTTATTTAGATTTATACCTTTAATTTTTTATTTATTTGTTTGTAATTATGCATTTATTCCTAGTTTTTTTCTTCTTCAAAGTTCAATACGAACTAATCATAATTGTACATTTTCTCTAAGCTTGTGTTCTTGGTCGGAATTGCCCTCTTATGAAAAATAACCTGGGATAAATCCGACCACTATACAGAAAATTGCTTATTATTGCTATTGGTCATAAAATTTGTTTACTTTTTTGAGAGACAAAGCATTATTTTAAAGCTATGATAGCATAATTATTATGTTATTGAAAGCTATACAATTCTTGGATGATTGATGCCTGACTAGGGGGCCTGAATAAAAAAAAGTATGAATGCCGCTTCTGAACTCTCGTGGAAGAGGGAAGAGGCTATCACATCATTTTGTCACGTAATTCCCCCCTGGAAACATCTTTACTAATTTGCATATGCATGTGAACAAATAAAAACAAAGAACACAGCAAGTAATTTGCATATCTTTGCTGTAAACAGCAGGAGGTACATCCACGGTCGGAATTACCCTACTGGTCAGAATATGACCATGTTACCCTAGATGATGAAGGCTCCACTGGTTCGATCACAATACTGTTATCGATGGTTGGTTGTACAAACGTGGTAAAAATGACAATTTCATTTGTTTCGGATCTATTTAAATTTTTTGCCTTGGACACCATTTTCAGTCAAACACTGACAGTATCTTGGAACAACGCAAGGCATACAATTGAGCGAATGGAAATTGTTGCTTCATTGCGTGACAAGGATGCGCATAAAATAATAGTTTCTCACGAGAATCACTTTAAATTCACATGTTTATTTTCTGCCTCTTTCTTGTATGTGGTGATTATATGGTTCTAACATCCTGTTGCTACAAATGATGTGTCAGTTACAGGTCACATAAGATCTGCTCCAGGCTCTACACTCACTTGTAACCCTATGTATTATGATAACATCAGCGTCAGAAACTGATGTTTTCCCTGTTTGGGAGAGTTGTAATCTAGCCAATAAAGTAGTTAGAGCAAGCCTTTATTTTGTGTTAATCAGCAAAACGTAACATTGGGGTGCGTCAATTTATGTACCGGCAACGATTTTTAGACCAAACCTTTGTTTTGTGTTAATCAGTAAAACATAACTTTGGGTTGCGTACCGTCAACGACTTTTGTGCGTCAAATTGGAAAAGTCTGCGTATTTGATGCATGACGCATGGGTAGATAAAACACTGGAGTTTTAATTTAAAATTTTCCTAAATTCATGGTCAAAAAATGTTTCATTTATTGTCATTCTTTTTAAAGCTGTATCTGCCATTTTCTTTAGCTGTTGTGTATGAATCAGCAAAATTAGACATGTATTTGCCTTGAACCTGATGAATGATCCTCTTGGTAAACAAGAAAACAATATGTAAATTTTTAGTTAGATCAAGTGTGACCTGTAGCAAGTCAGATAATTAGGTTTATTTCATTTCACTAACACCAGTACCTTGCAAATGGACAAGAAAAAAAAATGCATAAATATTTGATGTGAACAAAGAATAGCCTGTTACCCTACCTAATTTCCCACAGGGGCTGAGACACTGTAATTATATATTCTACTAAACCAGTCTGAAGATGATACATTCTTGATGGTGTTGCTTTTTAATTTAGTTGACTCTATCCTAACCAGGAATGGAAGAGAAGCAGCATAATTACTGGTGATATATTTTGATGTCTGCTTCAGCTTTCAATCTTTAACAGAGATAAATAGGATAAAATTCGGAATTATGTTGATTTACAGCCAGAAGTTATTTTGAATGCAGGTATTTTCATATTTAAATATAGTAGTTTGGAACTATTTCAATAAAGACAAACATTAAACAGTGTTATAAACAACCATTTACTACAGTATTGCAGTATCTGCATGATGATTTAAAAAAAAATGGCATAATTTATTTTCTAAATCGCCCAGATACTCATGAAAATTGATGCAAACTTGTATCTTTAAAATTGGGATCTCACTTCACTACTTATTTACACCTCAGACATAAAACATAGACAAAATGTCTGCAATACACAACTGAAACATCCCATACTTTAAATATAAAGTCTATCGATTTGCACATCTGTGAACTTTGCCAGTAATTTCCAAAGTTTTAAGTTTCTCTTTCAGAGTGTACGATCATAAAAATACATGGCACATATGCTAGTAACTAAAACAGTAACAAATCTGATGTTCTGAAAGACACTGAAATAACTTGAAAGACCACCTGTCTTGAGAGACCAAAATTTATTTATGCATCGATATTCTAATTATATGAAGCCCTTGAATGGGATACCAACTATCTTGTAAGATCATCTTTTGTTTTTGTTGTTGCTATTGGCAGAAGGTCTGTAAAAGGAGCTCAGCACTGTACATCCTTTCAGGGATAGAAGGCAGTTGGCAGATGTCAGTTTATGATAATGTAGTGGAGAGTAGAGAGCCTCAAATTGGGTTTCAAATGAGGTAATAATATGAAAAGCTTTCTGATTTGCAAGGGCAACCTAATGAAGTTGCTCATGGGTCTTTCAGGCTTCTCCTAAAAATCATTTTCTGATGAAGATATAAGTAAAACCTGGTCATGAAAATGAATGTCAGTAGAGCTACAGAAAATTTGCAGCTGCATGACAGGAATGGCTCACATGGGATCTGGTGGAAATGTCTTGGATTCCATAGATGTGTATCCAGTCTGACTTACTAGAGGGACTGGGTAATTAAGTTAAGGGGGAAGAATTCCCTTAATTAAGCCCACACTCATTTGGTGTAAATTGAGTTTAAACCATAATCCCCTATACTACTCTAAGATGAATTTGTATCATCCAGGAACTTGTACAAGGACCCCCCCCCCCAAAAAAAAGAAGTTAAACCCAGGTTTGGCATCCAAATTCTCTAAACAAATTTGATAAGAAACATTTATTTTTTTCTAGATATTTACAGAAAAATGGAATAATTTTGTAGGTTTGGGTGTCATTGAGTATTACACTGGGACCATGGCATACATCTTCCTGGAGCTTGAATAAGGATGCTATGGCACCTTAAAGTAAAATACATTATGTGGCCATTTATAAGTCTGGTATGCCACAAAAACCTAAGTAAACATATTACCTAAATTGATAGATAGACAGAAATAATGCATGCTTCCACTAGCAAATCTGTTATCCAATCAAGCTCACAGAGGGACATGAACTTTTGGAAAAGCTGGTTTTACAAAATATCTTTGAATATTCTGCTTGCATGTTTGACAAAAAAATATTTAAGAGAACTTACAAATATCCATATTTTTTCTTCATATTTTATATAAAATGCCATCAATTTTTAAACAGTAGTCAGAGCAACTGATGAGATTCTTAATTTCCAAGCAAAATCTTGAGCTTGCCAAAGAATTTGTTCAGGCCTGCTAATGGCAGGTAGGCTGAAATTGATTATCCTGACATGTCAATTGCTTGCACCTAGCACATCCTTATCTTATTGCCTGCACTGGATGGGAGGGGAGTTAAGAACTCATGCCTATTGCATGTAAAAACACAATTTGTTACATAATGCAGTTAACTTTGCGGGACTTGTCACAAAAAAAACTAGACTGTAATACATTTTTAGGAAATATTTAGTACATGTTACTCTAAGCTAAAGAGAACTCAGAAACTTTTATTTTAATTTTGATCAAATATATTTGATTGACTGCAGAAAGTCTTTTTCAGGAATTTTGATAACACTTGAAACAGTTATATTATGCAAATATGTGTTGACAGGGCTAAAAGTAAATTTCAGAACTATCAATTAAAAGCTCATTTTTCATAATGCAGAGTAGATACATAACACGTTAAAAAAATTGTAAAGCTGACAGCCCTTTTCATCCTGTGGAGTAGATACATAACATGTTAAAAAAATTCTAAAGCTGACAGCCCCTTACATACTGTGGAGTAGACACATAACACATTAAAAAAAATTCTAAAGCTGACAGCCCTTTTCATACTGTGGAGTAGATACATAACATATTAAAAAAATTCTAAAGCTGACAGCCCTTTTCATACTATGGAGTAGATACATAACAATAAGGAACCCTGTAGCTGGCGACCCTTTTCAAATTAATGCAGAGTAGATACATAACAAATAAAGAATTCTTTGCTGACAACCCTTTTCATAATGTAGAGTAGATGACGGCCCATTTCAAGTTAACACAGAGTAGATACATAACAAAGAACTCTGTAGCTGATGGCCCTCTTCAAATTAATGCAGAGTAGGTACTTAACAAATAAAGAACTCTGTAGCTGACTGCCCTTTTCAAGTTAATGCAACTTTAGCTTAAAATTACCATCAAATAGTTCAGCTATTAATAAATAGAAAAGCCTCTGGATGACAACTTTTCTGGTTGACTGGTATTTAATGGTACATGCTGGGTAAGCTGGTTGACTGGTATTTAATGGCACATGCTGGGTAAGCTGGTTGACTGGTATTTAATGGCATATATTGGTAGGCTGATTGACTGGTATTTAATGGCACATGCTGGGTAAGCTGGTTGACTGGTATCGAATGGCACATATTGGTAGGCTGGTTGACTGGTATTTAATGGCATATATTGATTAGCTGGTTGACTGGTATTTAATGGCACATGCTGGGTAAGCTGGTTGACTGGTATTTAATGGCACATATTGTGTAAGCTGGTTGACTGGTATTTAATGGCACATGCTGGGTAAGCTCGTTGACTGGTATTTAATGGCACATGCTGGGTAAGCTGGTTGACTGGTATCGAATGGCACATATTGGTAGGCTGGTTGACTGGTATTTAATGGCATATATTGGTAAGCTGGTTGACTGGTATTTAATGGCACATGCAGGGTAAGCTGGTTGACTGGTATTTAATGGCACATATTGTGTAAGCTGGTTGACTGGTATTTATTGGCACATGCTGGGTAAGCTGGTTGAGTGGTATTTAATGGCACATGCTGGGTAAGCTGGTTGACTGGTATCGAATGGCACATACTGGTAAGCTGGTTGACCAGTATTTAATGGCACATGCTGGGTAAACTGGTTGACTGATATCAAATGGCACATATTGGTAAGCTGGTTGAGTGGTATTTAATGGCACATGCTGGGTAAGCTGGTTGAGTGGTATTTAATGGCACATGCTGGGTAAGCTGGTTGACTGGTATCAAATGGCACATGCTGGGTAAGCTGGTTGACTGGTATTTAATTGCACATGCTGGGTAAGCTGGTTGACTGGTATTTAATGGCACATGCTGGGTAAGCTGGTTGACTGGTATCGCGGCTTTAAACAGACGCTCTCTAGTAGATTTAGTCAGTTGTATTTTAAACCTTGAGGGCTCAAGAGGTTTTTATTTTTTGTTGCCAGATTGTTTTTGAAGTTTGTCTGGGTTTTTTTGGGAATTTAATAATTTATTCTCTAGAAGACTAAACAAGTGTAGTTTTTTATAAAAAGTTCTGGGACGAAGAAATTCAGTGGAAATTTATTCTGGAATTATAAACGGAAACATTATAAACTGTGATTCAATCGAGGATCTATTGTCACCAGTACAACGACCTTATCTGACGTCATCGCCTCCATATTGGAATTTCATCGAGATTCGAACTTGAATTCAATTAGAATTTTTTAGTGATAGGACTTATATTTTTTAAATCTTAGAATTAAATTTTGATTATATTCACAAACCGTAAGTCCTATTTCCAATTTTTACATTGTTTTCTAGGGAAATAAATTATTTTGTTAAAATTTACAAAGCTTGTTGGCTTTGCTCTTTTCTCTTGTTGTCTTTGTATGAGCCTACACGTAACACTAACAAACTGCATAGACCCAGATCAGAGTCTATATTGTTATACTAATTATTTCTGACAGGCTACATAGTTCCAGATCAGGGTCTATATTATTCTGCAAATCATTCCTAACAGACTGCATAGATCCAGATCAGGGTCTATATTATATGCATTGGGATATATATATATATATATATATATATATATATATATATATATATATATATATATATATATATATATATATATATATATATATATATATATATATATATATATATATATATATATATATAGATAGATAGATATATATATACACACACACACAGTATGTTGCATATTTTATGTATGAATTATAACTGAGGGAGTAGGTGGAACTTGGTAACCATATGTACTGGCTTATAAGTCAAGTCAAACAGCCAACAACAAAGATCCTGTTCTGCTAAAGCATAATGCGCCTGCAGATCAGGGTATATCTTGTTTCTTCTACTGAATACTCCTAACAAACTGCATAGACCCAGATCTGCATGCATATTATGCAATGGCAGATCTGCGCCTGTGCAGTTTGCAGTTGTACTTGTCTTGTAAGTGAGTATATATGGTGCATGGTCAGTCTTGTTGTTGTTGTTGTTGTTGTTGTTGTGGGGCTTAACGCCATTTTTCAGCACACGATAGGCTATACATGGTGGCCAGTATTAATGGTGGAGGAAGAAACTGGGAAATCCGCGGAAAGAACCACCGACCCACGAGAAGCTACTGGCAAGCTTTCTCACATATTCACATTCGCCGAATCTTAGACTCGAAGCCTCACAGACAGAGGTGAGATGGTAGTGATCCGTAATGGAGAGCGCTTTAGACCACTCGGCCACTCGGGGCCCTGGTCAGTCTTGTGATGTACTGAATTTTAAATATTTGGCTCATTAACTGGTTGGTAACTATGTCAGGTAGTTTCAAATGCCTAACAACCAGTCAGATGATACAGAGCAAGTCTTATTGACTACAGCCAGATTCAGACTGGAAGAAAAGGGTAACCTGTAGCAAAACATTGGCCTTAATGTTGATAGTTAATTGTTATAAACATTGGCCAGAACCTTTAAAACAAATGTCTGATTAATTGCAGTAGAAGTTTTGTAAAGAATATGACACTTAAGCTGTACATTTCTTTACAAGTCAAATTTTGTTTGAGTATGTTTATATTGCAGTAGACAGTTCCCATTACATCAGAAGTTTTCTTCCTTGTGTCTGCTATCCACCGTTTTTAGGTCCACATTCCTGTTGTATGATGAGAGGAGTTTCAAAAATCTTTGTCTGGGACCCATGTTTTCAACCATTCAATGCACTGACTGGCTCTTGGTTGAATCTTAACAGGCATATTGAACCATGCAAACAAAGATATAGGCAGAAATGAGGAATGAAACACTGGCATCTAAGAGGATAATGTATTTACAATTGTAACCAATATATACTGTATTACTTGCTTGGTGTAACTTCAGTGGAATATTGGGGTATTGAAATGAAATACAGTAAAGCCTGTCTTTAAAGACCACTGCTATGAGAGACCACCTGTCTTGGGAGACCAAATTCTCAATGCATAGATTTATTCATTATATAGTGTTATGACCTGGCATAAGGGACCACCTGTCTTGAGAGATCATTATTATTTGGCAGAAGGGGTGGTCTTTCAAGACAGGTTCTACTGTATTAGGACCCATGAGGCATGGGAATGAACCAGATTATATTTTATTTAAAAGTCTGGGATCTAGGGGTCAAGAAAAACTTTTTTCAGCCTCTGCTTTTCTACTTATTATAACATACATATCAGTTGTGATTTCAACACCACTTTGCAATGAAAAGATGTGATGAAATTGCATTTTTTTAAATTAAAAAAAAGTATCATTAAATGGTATCTTTGCTTAATTTAGAACAACTAGGTGGTGCCTGAATTCTGGCATGTGCAAGAGTACTGATGCTCTGATTAGGGTATCTTTCTTCCTGTATGTTATGATTATATGGGTTGACCTCAGCTCTGGTGGATGAAGGGAAGTAACCCGTGTTAACACGTTCTGATTGAGAACTATCTACATGCATTTGCTTGTATGTAGGAGGAGCAGACCAGTTAAAGAACAATTCTGTAAAAATCAGTATATACAACACTTATCCAGTTAAATAGGACTTGCTGAGCCACTTTTTAAACAACAGCTAGAGGTTGCTTTTAACTAGGACACTTTTTTACCAATAGATATAGGTTGCTTTAACTAGAACAGTTTTTGACCAATGGGTAGAGGTTGCTTTTAGCTTGGACAGTTTTTAACCAATAGCTATAGATTGCTTTTACCTAGGACAATTTTTGACCAATGGGATAGAGGTTGCTTTTAACTGGCTCATTCTGCTATAACAGAACTAATGCTGAGAAGGTCATTTACATTTTTTTTAAAAGTGCAATTTATATTTTTAAAAATTAAGTTTATATTTTAATGAGTTTGCTATTCTTTTGGAATTTTGTTTGCTCTTAGATTATATAATCAGGATTGCCCATTAAAATATTTTAAGAGGTAAAATTTCAAGCTAAAATGTTAGGTGCTTTTGTTGGATATAATGCTGCAAACAGTTCCATAAAACTGCCATCATAAGTAAAAGATTTCTTACAATACTGTAAGAACTTTTGGTATGTATAAATAATTATTTTACTCAGCTGTGTACACTTTTCATTACAAACTTATATATATCTAACATACTCTTAATTATTTAAGACCTTGAAAGTAAGAACTGTGTTTCTAAAGCTAATCTAATCCTTAGTTGGCTTCCCTCTAAGAGTGTTGAAAAGAGATGATATTGGAATTACAACAGATCTGGCTGCTCCTTTCTGTAAGTTGTTTAGTTTAGTTTCTCTGCAGATAAGAAGAATTACAAATTTCTTGTAGAGCAGTTCTTAAAATCTGGAAGAATGACAGTATTCCAACAGAAAACCTCGAACTCTTTTTTTTATAATTCCTTTTTCTTAGATCCAGTGTTTCATATTGTTTGGACAGGTAACAATAATTTCAAATAAGGATACCAGAAAGTTTGATATGCTTAGTTTCATTTTATTTGGTGTCATTTACTTCGAAGTACAACTGACTACATTTAGCTGGTCGTTGTCCTGATCTGCACTATAGTGTCATACATACAATATCGGTTAGGGATCCAAGAGGTCAGTCAACTGTGCTGGATTTAGGCTTTGCCTTGTTTTGCTATTATTTAAAAAGAGAAGCATTACAGCCATACTGTATAATAAGTTAACTTTTTGACCAATATTGCCATAAATTGTCTTTTTAATTTTTTTAAATGTCATTGATTCAGCTTAGAGATTGTCAGTAAGCTTGAAACATTTCCCCAATGCCTGCCTGAACATCAACTATCATGTTTTGCTTCACTCATTTCATTTATGTACTATATTAGGAGATGTAATTTAGTAATCTACTAATGATAAAGTAGATAGGGCACAACGTTATTATCTCTAATATTATGTCACATTCATAAGTACAGTTAATTATTTTTGGAACATCTCTAAATTAACTTAAGTACTTTTTGATGTTCAGTTTAAAGAATTTTTGTATTTACTCCCACCCCCCTCCCAGACATTTATGTATATATGTACCATATATACTCACTTATAAGACAAATCCAACTGCAAACTGCACAAACCCAGATCTGCTATTGCATAATGTGTCAGCAGGTCTGGGTCTGTGCAGTTTTTTAGGAGTAATCAGTAGAACAAACAGCTTAGACCCTGATCTGCATGCACATTATGCTACAGCAGATCAGGATCCTTGTTGTTTTTAGTTTGACTCGACTTAGGGGTTAATCACAGATCAGCATAATACTGGCAATATGGTGCAGATTAAAAGATAAGTTCAAAGAGTGTGAGAATAAAGATCGCAATACTTTAGGAAGATAAACCCTTCCAAATAAATATAAACATATTGTACAAGATTAATGATAAAACGTTTCTCATCTCTCACCCTTGTAAAAAATTAGATAGGAAACCAGATCAAACCTTTATAAACAATTTTCAGTTTTATTATTCAAGCTGTCAAGATAGTTCAGGGATTTGGAATTATTTAGACATGGAAACATTTAATATATTTTTTTTTCCATGTAGCTTTGGTTCAGAACAAACAAAGGTTGAGCAAGAACACTTGACTACTGTAAATTTGCCACTACAGGCAGTGATATATGATGTACTCATTTTAACAAACTTATTCAGAGTGATAAACGGGCTATGAAAGGATTAAAATCAATGCTGCCCTGTAGAGTTTACACAAGTCTGGAACTGATGTAAAAGTGCACACTACATAGAACAGATCTGCTCATTTAGATGTCACTAACATGATTCAGTTTTATCGTCAAACTTGCTGTGGCAGAAACTCAACATGGCAATAACAGTGATGTCCATATGCATACCCATCATATGTATGTCTGTTCATCCACACACTCCATTAACCTCTGTTTAAGTTTCACTTTCTGTTTATGTACATGTTTTCTAGTGTTTATGTTTATATATATATATATATATATATATATATATCTATCTATATATATATATATATATATATATATATATATATATATATATATATATATATATATATATATATATATATATATAATTACATGTTATCATTAATATCAGGAATAGGTTCAAAATTCAGGCCATGAGCAGTTATTTAGCAGGTTAGATACATGTTGGACATGAAATCACTATAATATAGTTATGTACATGTGATGCACATATGCGCCACCACAGTCCAAAAGGTTCAAGTCCAAAAAGATCACGAAAACTATAAAAATTATTATGATTGCATGTAAATCTATTTAGGCTGTATACATACAAAAACATGCTGAGTCTATTCTAGGAGGTGATTTCAGTGAAATAGCCATGCCAGTGCCTGTCAATTTGCCAAAATATTCTTAAGAACATGAAGCTGACATTCTGTTTTCTCTAGCTGACGTCTTCACCCCCCAACCCCACTTCCTTTTGAGTACTTTCTCATTCTGAAAATTTAACTCTTTCTCTTTTTCAGGAAGCAATGTAAAATAGTTTCAAAATACTGTTTTCGTACTTTTTATTAATTTTAGTGATAATTTAATGATTAATTATGGCAGTAAATATGGTTCAGTCTGGTATATTGGAATCTCTGCCAAACTTTTACACAAGAAGCTTGCAGAAACACATGAAGTTTGATGCATTTGTAACCCAATCAAAATTAAATTATTACTCTCCATGGATGTTTATAGGCTGCTTGCATTGAAAGGTAGAAGTTATGTAATACTGTATTTCATACTTTAAAAGTAGGATGAGGGGATGACTTTTTTCTGAGCTTGTCCATTTTTGAACTGTCTCCTGCAAAGGCAACATAATAAGAAATCTGTTGCATCAAACTTAGGAATATTTTTTCCATACTGTTTGGCCAACAGAATCAGAATTATAGTTGTTTTAAGCATTAGTTGTAAACATTTCACCACTCTGCACTTGCATCTTTGTTTTTCCCAACTTGTATTCTGATGGAGTAAAACTCAGATGAGCCCACATTATGAAAACCTAAAATTTGTTTCATCAGGAGAGTGTGGGACTCCGATTTAGGAAAGAGCAGCAGTCATTTGAACTTAAATCAAATTGTGTTTCATCAGTCTATAGTACTGATGAATATTTTATTAAATCCTTTCCATAGGTGTCAACCCCTTGAGATGAAAACCTGTACACCAGACCAATAAAAACCTTACAAAGACCAAAAAAACCTTACATGAAAAAATGTACTGATATATTATATAAGATCATCAGTTTTAAAACAACAAATGCTATACGAAAAGTATTTTTACACATATTTACATAATTATTTACATTTCTGAAACATTATTTCATTCTTTTTACTTGTGTGTTGTATTATATACAACACATGCACCTTTCGCACTTTTCAAAATGTATTCTGGGGTTTTAAAGTCTCTGCAGCAGGTGTCATTGTTTATTTTACATTGTAAAAACGATGCTACTGTGTCTGAATTCAGAGACTTCCTACATTCTGTATGTATTTTCTTCATCATCGAAAAAGATCTCTCACAGTCTGCAGTGTTCCTTCAGATCATATATGCCCGACGCCACCACTTTAATGTCTTTATTGCATATTTTACAAAAAGCATGGGAAGATCCTAACTTTGATACATCTACAATGCCAGTGAAGACTTTAATCCAATCAGCTGAAACCTGCCACGACCTCGGTCAGTGTCTTCACACTTGCGTTTCTTCGAGTTAGGCTCAGCCATTTGATGGATGGAATATTTCAACTAGATGAAAGAAATAAAAAAAATAATTTAAAAATTTAGATTTGATATGTGATAGATGAGGATCTCTCGATTACAAATGTGTTACAAATTTACATTTTTTCCCCATAAACACCAAGATATTACGCCAGGAGCTATCCAAAAATTGAAATCTAAAAATAAAAAAAATCGACAACGTAGCAGTCCAGACGTTTCTACCTCGTAAGCTGTTGATTGTTTTTATTAATTGTGTATCTGGTGTTTGAAAAGTTATGAATTTGCTATATGGTGAGCCAATTTTGGTCAAAACTGGATATAAACTGGCACATTATCTGTACTACTTCCGTCATGCTGGCAATGCATCTTCCTGTTTGCATTATGTAAACAAAAATATGACAGCATGATAAAATCCCGGTGCTAAATTCAGCAGACTATTTATTTTTAATTAGTATATTGTAAAAAATTTTAATAAATCGACTTTATCTCCACACAGAAAAGTCTGACGAATTACGGTTACGCCACCATGACTGCCACACTATGTAAAGTATGAAAATTTATGTCAACTGTATGCATTTGATAGATTGTAATAAGTATAAATAATAAAATAATAATGTGTAAAATAATAAAACATACTTACTACACAGGTAGTTGGTCAGTATTAAACATCCGAGTGAGCATCAAATTTCAGAGTGATAAACGACACGATATTCACACACAGGAGTTGAACCATGAAATTAAACTCGTTTCATTATCAAAGGAAAAGTGAAGTTTTGAGTATGATCTGATTGTTTGTTTTAGGCCACTCTGATCTCGTTGAATTCTCGTTCTAAAAAAAAGTTATGTCCAGACTCCCGAATTCATACAAAACGAAAAAATTTTTTAAAAAATATATATTATTTACGAAAAAAGCGTACAAAACGGTTGTACGGCCATACACTGACCAAAATGGAAAAAACCGTACAAATTACGGGTAAACTGTACCAGTTGATATCTATGCCTTTCACTTCGGAATTCTAACATATTTGCTCACAAAAGTCATATTTTGTTTTATTTTGTTAAAAAAGAGGGCATATTTTTTTCTTTTCATAAACTATTGATCCCCTGAAGAGATATTACTTGAGGTATTTTTTTTTTAGTAATGCTGATACAGGGGGTCCATCTCCAAAGACTCAGATATCATGCCAAGTGAAATCTGTATTGTAGAGAAGCTGATCTGCATGTCAGAGCTTTTAAAAGCTGCTGAAAGAAAACCTATGATTAATGTCCATTGCATGCATTTAATTCTTTGAGAATCATGTAGGGGGTTCAGATTTCACAAAATTGGGGTGGTTTAGACTGGAATATTTCACAATAATCACTCAAAATTGCCACTTGGTTCCTAAAAACAATGGTATTTAATGTCATAATTATTGCTGGAAAGCAAGTCATATCCGATGAGAAAATTACATGGTTGTCCAAGAAATGATTAAAACTGATTACGTCTTTCTTTCTTCAGCAGTATTTGAATTTTCAGAGCTCTTTGTTCTTTAGGACTCATTTTAATGGTAATTCTCATTATTGTAACTGATAGGAAACTGTTTGTTATTATTTTTAGAAGTTTTTGCATCAATTTATTTACTCAAATGTCTCAGTTAATTGCCAATAATTTGTACAGCTGCAATGATTACTTCATTTTGTAATTGATAATACCATAACCAAATGGGCCAATTTCAACTAGTCTTTATGAAGAATCACTAGACTAACCTCTGGAATATCTATGCCATATTTTTACATGTATATAGTCTTCTCGTACTATGAACCCTCTCTGTATACCACTATTCCTGTTCTAATTAAGGTTAGGACATGAAGTCCATTAATTTTGGTAATTTTTTTGTTTTATCATTCCATTCATTTTATTTTCTTGGCTGAAGAAAACCAACTGAAAAGTGATTTCACATTGTTTAATGCTTTATTTTGTGATTTAATTCAGAACATGGCCTTATCTTAAAATCACTTGATATAAGATATCACTTCAAATGTGGGTTATTTTCTGTGGCTTCCTTAAACCGCACCATAAGGAAGGAATACTGTATTAAATTATTAATGTGAAAGATTGTTTTTAATAATTATGGAATAATTATGGATGTCAGCATGGAGGGCTGAGAAGTTGTAGCACCTGGCTCTTGTTCAGGAGATCTGAGTTTGAGTCCTGGTTTGAGAACACAATCTTTGACCTTTGTTAGGTTTTGGTGACAGCAGTGGGATAAGCTGCTTCAGGATCATTTAATATGCATGCCATGACTATGGAAGGGATATTGAGTGTTACCCTTGTCCTGACATACATGTGACATACATGTGCATGTCTGTATGTCCAGTTTTGTTGAATTTTTTGTCACTGTGGCAGGGTATTTGTATATCCTGAACACAGTTCTAGTCAATTCTGCATCTGAAAAAGGTTTCCCATGGCTGATGGAGGTATGGACATGGCGCAAAATGGGGGTAAGGGTGGAATCAATAGCAGGTGCATCTGCTAGCTAGTAGGAGCACCTGGCATATGCTAGGAAGACCTTGGTTTGAGTCCCAATCTGGCTAAGCATATTTTCCCTGTGACACCTATTATTGATAGCCAATATCTTGGACTGGGAAGTCTGGTTTTGTGAGCACAGTATTACCTTTCTGGAATTAATATGTAGCATCAGATAAAAGAGGAATAATCAAAACAAAATAAGACCCATCAGCTGTTCCATTGGAAGATTTGCAGGTGTTTGCTTTTCATCTGCATCAGTGGTGAGTAAAATAATGCTTTGCAATTATCTGACCCTACTCTGAACTTGGCCAGTGTCAAAAATGTGGAGGAATTTCAGAAATTCATTGAAAGTTATGGTTTGCTTTGTTATTTTTCACTGGGCAAAGATAGATAAATACAAGCAATTTTTAGCTGTACTGGTTTTAGACCAGAAGTCTCAGCTTTTATAGGATGGTCTGTTGTCTGTTGTCCATCCATTAGCACAAGTTTGTTATCGTTACTCCTCCTAGACTATTTGGAGGATTACCATGAAACTTTTCATGCACATTAATCACATGATCTAGTTGGTCCTATATGAAACAGTGCCTCCAGAATGGCCATTTTGAAAATCCCATTAGTGCTGCTCCTCCTGGTTAAATCAATATGTGGATTTCTTATGATGTCTTGTTGGTCAGCATGCAAAGTCAGTATGGCCACCATGATGACCAGCTTGAAAATCTTGTTATCACTACTCCTGAAAGGATAGATATATCGGTGTGGGTTTTTTACTAAAAGGCTTCTTATAATATCTAGCTGGTCCTAAATGAAACAGAGCTGCTCAGACATCTAATATCTCTACCACAATGGCCATGTTGAAATTTTGTTAAATCTTCTCTTGAATGAAGGGTCATATAAACATGGGGGTTATCAGTGAAAGACTTCTTATCATGTTAAGTTGGTCCTAAGAGAAACTGTCTTCAATATGGCCACTATAATGGCCATTTTGAGAATCTTGTTAATATTTGTCATAGATGGCTGGTCAACATTTTTCCTTCACCAAAAGTCTTCTAATGATGTCTAGTTATTCCTAAATGGAAATGGTGCAAATCTGATAATCCAGTATGGTCATCATGAAAGCCATCTTGAAAATTCTGTTATCATTACTTATTAAAAATGGAAAGTAATATCAGCATAGGGATTTCACCAGAGCATGTCTTATGGTGTCTTGTTTCTAAATGAACATGGTGCCAATCTGCTATCCTGTATGCTAACCATGGAACCCATCCTGAAATGGAAAGTCACTTTGATATGGGGTTTCCTCCAGAAGGGATGTTATAGTGACTACTGGAGGTTGGTCTAAATGAAAATGATTCAAACTGACCCTCAGTATGACCACCATAGTGGCCATCATGAAAATACTATCTCCCAAATTGGTGGACATATCAACATGGGCTTTTTACCAGCAAATATCTTATTAGACTTAGTTGCTCATAAATAAAAATGGGTTCAATCATACATCCAGTATGGCTGCCAGGATGGCCATCTTTAAAATCTTGTTTTCACCACATCACCTGAATGGATGGTCATATTGACATGGGGTTTTCACCAAAATACTTACAAGGATGTCTTCTTGGTCCTGATTGAAAGGATGCCACCCTGACAACTACTATGACCAACACAGCAACTAATTTGAAGATCATGATTTTGCTTTAGAATATCAGAAATGCTTTCAACACTCAGCAGTTAAGAGGAAGAAAATGATCTTACCTTGAATTCCTTGAAATTCTTTTTGGCCAGTAGAGCATCAGTTCCTTCAAGGGACTCTTGCTTCCTATATTCGACTGCACTTTATATCTTTAGTCAAGAAGCAGGTGGACAGAACTTGATGAAACTTAATTAGACCCAAAATTAGTGCTGTCATATAGTGCAGATGACAATGACTATCTCAGAGAGACCTAATTCACACAGTGATTTAATTTTTTACTCCAGTTTTAAAAGGTTAGATAAACCTAATGTGTTCTTTTTTTCATTAGGACAAATACAGCTGCAAATGGCATTGTTAGACATATTGGTACAGTGTAATAGGTGTTCAGCATGGTATTTATACCACCATCAAACTGAATCTGTCAGCATGGAGCTTTTTAATGCTTCTAAAGGCTTGGGGTCATTGTGTAAGTGAGTTGGCATTTTTTGTGGTCCAATCTGCATGAACATGGCAGTTACATTTTGACAGCAACAGTGGTGACATTAGAAAAAGTTTTCATTTACAAACATTTCCATAACCCATTGTTGGAGTCTGATCTTATACAAGATGTCTTGCTTATCAAGAAATGATAATTAAGCAAGCAGCACACATTGACCTTGAGATCAAGGGCACAGACCTGAAAGATTTTCATTGAGGTTTTGGTTTTAAAAAAAATTCATCTTTTTTAATATATATGTCCTTAACTCCTAACTGGATTCTGTTTGGGAACACACATTTTGAGACAATGGCAATTTATTATGCAAACACTCCATTGTATCTTTCACCTTGGGGTCAAGGTCATAGACAGTAAATCTATTAATAAAGGTTTTATTTAAAGTCTGATTTGACAATTATTTAATATTTCCTTGATCAATTATGTTCATTTTTGGGTCACCAGGTCATAAAGCAAAGACAATAACTCAGCAACATAATTACACATTAAGTTGACCTTGGAGTCCAAGGTCACAATTTACAGCAACATTTTGAATGTGGGTCCAAGATGCAGGATTTGCCCTTCTAGTATATGTTTCAAAACTTAATGTACGTTTTATTCAGAATTTAAATTTGCATTCATGTTTTAGTAGTAGCAACATCAATGGTCCATGTTATAAAAATACACATCAAAATTGTTTTAAGTCAAGAAAATACAAATCGACGAATTCTTAAGGTATCACCCAAAAACAGTTGAAAACAAACAAGAGCACACTAGTTATTGTTGAGTTTTGTTTCATTCATAATAAGTCATTCATATAATTTCTTATTGTAGCAATGAATTCCCTTCATGTACATGTGTCAGGAGGTGGTGGTGTTGTGTGATCTACCCCACCTCCTTGTGGTTTTTGATTATCATTATCTAGGAGATGAATTACCATGTTATTTGCATGGATCAAGTAAACAGTAAAATAAAATATGAAATTAAGGGATGGAATATCAAATCTGAGCAGAGATATAGAATACAAGAACACATGCTCCCATATGTAAATTACAAACCTCTTGGTTGCAGACTGTGCTCTTTCCACTGTGCAATTTAGGTGTGAGCTATCTTTTTACTTTCAAAATAAAATATAGTACACAACTTAAATGCGTCTCCAGTTTTTCTTCTACTTTACATCGGATATCATTTATCATAATTCAGCAGAACTAGCATGGTCATTTTGCCCATAATACATTCTCACATCCCTGTTAATCTTGAATTTTTGTCTTTCTAGCTCCTCTTGCATTCCATCTGAGACCATAACATAATTAGACCTCTTTAGCTAAACCGTCACACCCTGCTGTGGCTATTAAGTGCCAGCTGAGCTATGCCAGTCGGCACACATTACTTCATTCTCAACTTAATTACTCACGAATTAAGGGACTTCACTCATTGTCCTATGTTACTTTGCTAATTAGTGATTCATTGACATGCTTTTCAGATATAGAAAAATCAATCATCATCATAAATGAGACAAATCATTTAAAAGTCACTGGCCACCTATATTTTACAAATGTGTGATATTATTATAGTCATAAACAAAATGCATTTGTTATGTATGCACACCATAATATTGTTTAATTAGACTTAAAAATACACTTTTTAAATGAAAAAATTATTTGGCAATCTCCATAAACAATCGGTAGTTTCCGTGTGCCAAAAACAGATATGACATACATTTATCCCTTCTATTCAACCTAGCAATTCAAGTGTTTAATTTCTCCATGTAAATGTCTATGTGATATATCTTACGATTGTGCTTTTGTACAGCAAATATGGTTCACTGTGTTGCATATGGATGTAACCAAAAAAGTGATGATTGGAAAAGGGGTTCTTTCTTTTTCTGAAAGATTTTTTTTACCAGAAAAAAGTGGATTCAAGCTGTGGGATTGAATAGGGTGAGGGATGGGAAAGTTGTATCATTTATGCTGGATTATAGTCAATTTGGCCCAAAGACAATTCGGTCCAACTCGAAAGACAATTCAGCCCAACTTAACAATACTTTGAAAAAGACAAAAATATCACCCGATTCTTGAAGGCACCTGCCATTCACGCATGATAAGTTACAAGGTGCAAACTGACCAAGATTGTATTGTATCCAGGTTAACTATACAACAGTATCTCGCAAATAAAAATCATTATTTTAAAATACATTCACTGTGAGTGCAAATGATAATCTTTTCACTAGCATGGGTTACAAAAGTATTATTAAAGAAAATTATTGTTGTGTATACTATTTGCCCTGCAAACATCAATTATGATTACACATGGCAAACAAATAGAATCCCAGGTGATGAATAAACACAGCGAGCAATAAACTCCTTGCTTAAACTTACTGTCAGGATATCAAATACAAAGGTTATTTTATTACAAAGCAAACCAACCCTGGAAACTGACTTTGATATCTTTTAAGTGTGCCAATTTTTTCTTATGAAGTTGGTCAACATAAGGAAGCCAAGTTTGGTTCCTTTGGATTCTTTTAAGGGTGCCCATTTCTTGTTTTTTTTATAAAGTCAGACATTGATTCCTTTTTACCTGTATTAACGGGTATTTTCAAAATAAATTGAAACAATGGAACAGTTTTGAAAGCGACAGAATCTAGTGCGTCATGCATGCATATCGATATAAGGATGAACAGTAAATTAGTTTTCAGTAGTTTCATCTAAATGTTCCCTATCCATAGTTTATTGTGTTTATTTTTCGCCAACAAGAAGCATATACTTCGTCTTGTGGGGATAAATGTACGTCATTTCCGGCTGGCATCCTCTATAGCTGAGAAATCATAGCTAAGGGGAAGTAACAGCATTGTATACTTCTATTTCGATTAATTAAATTATTATTTCTTCTTTACACTTGATAACTTTTTTGTTCTTTTTATGCAAGTATAACTACTTTTAATCATGTAATGCAAATCAGAGGTAAAAAAAAAAAATTGGAGTATGGCTGGTGACCTTAGCTTATATATTCACACAATTTGTACAGGAGAAATGCATTCAGTATGACATTACATGATTTCTGTTATATTCAAAACAAATAAATCTAAACTCATTCATAGAAATAAATATTGTTTGACATTCTTACAACACTTGAATCACGTACGTGCACAATTATTTCAGAACTCAAAGAAAAGTGGATTATGAATTTAAAATGTATAAATTCAACAATTAATTACAAATTTATATCAGTGAACACATTGTATGTAATTAAGACTAACCTTGTACTTTCCCAAGAGCTTGCTTGCTTATCATCAGAGAATTCCCTATGTCTCTTCTCTGGATACGGGTCTCTTAAAAGTTCCAGACCCCTTGTCCTTTGTATGATTGAGAAGAGTACACTCTACTGATCTCTAAGACCCTCAGACATTTACCCTCGGCAGACAAACTTGAACTAATATCATGAGGGAGATTATTTTAAAACCCTTAATTCCATCTGGGAACACACACACCCACGTTTAACTTAGCCAATCAGGATTGCTACTTCAACCACCAAAAACTGTATCACTCCTGTAGAAGTCAGAATAATCCTCTCTAGTCCACCTTTATTAATAACTATTCTGGAAAATATCATTTTATGACACCTGTTTCAAATGGCCCCTGATTACCGAAACGTTTTCCCTGGTTTGTCTCAAACCCTTGACATTTATCGCTATTCACTCTATCTAGCTCTAACCATTAATCGAGTGAGTTGTAATTAAAATTCAATTCATACCCCAAGCAGAACAGATTCCATCCCTCATAGTCAACAATTTATGTAGAGTCTAACCCATATGTCAAACCTATGTTTGCATCTCATGCTGACCCAAACAGAATGTACAGCGAAATTAATCGCTACAACATTTTGCACCATTACAATGTGTGTGTGTATATACATGTATATATATTTCAGGAAAAAGGAGAAAAAAATGTACTCTGCATGGAACATAACTTGAACTTTTACATAACTGTTTATGTTCTTCAGTACTGCTAAAAGTCCAGGGACCATTAAACCATGTCACATGCTAGCTGTGGGCTTTGAACCTAGTATTATAGAGGTGCAAGGCTGACCACTTGGTTTCTTCTTTTGTCAGTGCCCATGGCAAAATTATCTTAAAAATATACTCCAGAGCTGTTTACTTGTCTGATTTTGCCATATGTTCCACTAAAATATGAAGAGAGTGACTTAACACATTGATTTTACTGTCAGTCTGCTCCTCATATATGTAGCATGCCTGAGATCTGTCCATCCATTAGCCTAATACAGTCTCTTACTGAAAAAAGCTTGATTGTTATTGCTGTACAGACTAAAAGCCAATTGACTAGGCACTCATATTAACATTGACAGTTGGTTAATTCAGACTTTGTAGCAATTTTAACACTTATAGAAATGAAAATGAAAAATGGGGTTTACCGATTGGCTTCTCATGTTACTTATTTGGTCCTAGATGAAAATGGTGCCAGTCATACATCCATTATGGCTGCCATGATGGCTGTCATGAAAATCTTGTAGTTGCTACTCCTCATGAATGGATGATCATTATGATATGGGGTTTTACCAAAGATGTTTGATGATGTCTACTTTGTCCTCAATGAAAATGGTACCAATCTGACATCCAATATGTCCACCACAACAGCTAATTTGAAAATCTTGTTATCAGTGAAGAATATCAGAGATAATTTCAACACTCAGCTGTTAAAAGGAAGGGATGGTCTTCTCTAGAATTCTTGGAAATTCTTTTCACCCAGTAGAATGTCAGTCCCTTCAAGAGACACTTATGGGTCTGACGATCTCCTAAACTGAGCAAATGCAAGTCCCTTTACAGTCAGAAAATTTTATTTTAAAGGTCTATATAAATCTGTCACAGCCTATTTAAATCTAATGTTTCCTTTTCTATTGCAGCCGGATATGTACGTCTGGACATCCCAATGCGGAACATGACTCGGTACAAAGGGGAGAACCTTCGGATCCGCTGTGAGATAACTGGCTACCCTATCCCCAAGTATGAGTGGTACAAGGACCAGCTTCCATTGCCAGAAAATGGCCGGGACAGAATCTCTTTCAAAACCACACCTTGGGGGTCCAGGTCTGTAATATACCCAGTCTTCTGTACATATATGGTCATAAAGTGGCTTCTGTATATAGACCATTATAGTCTTCCTCAGTTTACAAGTGGATTATAACAGAGGAACTTATCCATGTTTCATCTGCGTGAAGCTAATCTGAATACCTTACTTACCAAAACTGGACACCAGCCCATCACAGGTTAACTCATTAACCCCTGGTGCCTCGTTTATGCATCAGGAGGTAGTAGCCTACTTCTGAGCTCTGTAGCGTCCAGGTCATTTAAGATACACTAAAGTGGGTGGTATTATATAAAGGTAGACAGATGTAGCTCTACAATGATACCAAATAATCTGGACTTTCTAGTTGCACTACCAAATACAGATGTAAAAACTGGATTATACCAATTTACACCTAGGTTAACTACAGAATGATTCAAGTTAATTTCCTCACCAAAGTGTACTTGTCAGTATTATTATAAAAGTTGTTTCCCAGAACCAACTATGATTAAACATATGATTAAATATATTTCAGCAAAATAATATGAGACAATACATGTGAGTTCTTGGATGTTCCAGTCAACAGGTTTTCCATTTTGCTTAACCCCTTGATAGATTCTAGTCATACTTGGAATTTTCATTATAAATATCAGACAATCTGTTCAGCAAGGTCACAGTCTTTAAAGATTTGCATTAGTGTTTGGGATTAAGTTGTATACTTCATGATATTTTCTCTAACCCTTAATCAATTCTATCCATACTTGGTATATCTCATGATGAAGAAAAAAGACAATTCATTTTTTGACATACTTTCTCATCTTTTGACCATGGTGAAGGTCACACGGTTTACAGAAATGCTTTTAACTCATTGTCCCCTGATGATTATTTTCAATTTTGCCCGAAAAGTTGTAGGAAAACACATTTTTTTTTACTTCTGATTGCATCCAAACACATTTGTTTTCAAGAGATTTTCATTTCTCCAGATATTTAATTGTATGAAAGACATTGTTTTAAATTGGCTATTTCACCCACATATATGCAGACGTGTGATGGACATTTTTTTATTATTATTATTTTTTATTGGACCTACTGGTTTCCGTTGGAAACAATGATCCAAATTTGAAACTTGCCCTCCTTTTGCGAAGGTTCCTCTGTCTGTGTGCAGTTCAGACTGGTCTGCTTTAGATCTAACAGCACAATGTCTGATATGTGGACACAAACTTCAGTTCTAAAACCAGCAATTTTTGGCCATAACCAAATCTGGACTCAGAAATTAATTTTTTTCTTCTGTATATTTTAACATGGGTAAAAAGTGAACATTATTTGCCATCACTGTTGACCTAAGTCTTTCTTTTTTTCTGTAATACCACCCGCTTTGGCATATCATGAATGATATTAACATTTAAGAGCTTGAGATGGGGGTACTTCATGATTTGTAAACATGGAATGTGATGATAAGGAGTTGAAATGCATTCAGCTTGCAAGCTGTAGCCTTACAGCTAAGCAGCATCCAAGACATAGGAGACATCTAAGGATTAATCACTATGTTAATGCACAGCTTTAATTGTGAGTCATGACAATTTGAACAGATGATCAAAACAAAGGTGTCGTCTGGCCTTTTTTAAAATATAATGTCATTACTTGTCAGCTTTGGATGGCTTGTGAGTTCTGCACACCATAAAAATGTTGTATCTCACCTTTAGAATGAAATCATCAGACATGTCTCTTTTTGAAAATATTAAACAAACCAGACTGGTACTGCATATTATTTGGAACTTTTAGCACAGAAACCAGAAATAATCAAGTGTGTTGTCAGTCACAGCAGGCTTTAAAAAGTTACAGGCATGCATTATCAGACAAGTTCAGGATCTTGTGTAATACAAGAAATATTTTCACAGCTTTTATATAAACAGTGCAAGGTAGACTATCAGTGTTACCTGTCTGTAATTTGTATCCACTGGAAACAACATAAACTGAGGTTGCCTGGTATGCCAACAGATCAGTGTCAGCTAGACCGTTAGCATGAAATCATAAATATAACAGACAGCCTAGACCCTGATCTGCATGTACATTATGTGATGGCAGAACTAGCTAACATGCAGCCCAGGCACAGATCTCCTGATACATTATGTGATGGCAGAACTAGCTAACATGCAGCATAGACACAGATCTCCTGGTACATTATGTGATGGCAGAACTGGCTTACAGACAGCTTAGACCCTGATATGCTTGCACATTAACAGAGCTAAAAAAGCAGACAGCCATATACCCTGGGCTACTTATAGTATACATTTTATGATGGTGAGGCTGGCTAACAGACAGCCTAGACCCTGATCTGCTAGTACATTGTGTGATGGCAAAACTGGGTAACAGACAACCTAGACCCTGATCTGCTAGTACATTGTGTGATGGCAAAACTGGGTAACAGACAGCCTAGACCCTGATCTGCTAGTACATTGTGTGATGGAAAAACTGGGTAACAGACAGCCTAGACCCTGATCTGCTAGTACATTGTGTGATGGCAAAACTGGGTAACAGACAGCCTAGACCCTGATCTGCATACATATTATGTGTTGGCAGAGCTAACACACAGCCTAGACCCTTATATATATAATGTGATTACAGAGCTGAATAACAGTCAGGCTAGACCCTGATCTGCTGGTATACTATGTGATCGGAGAATTGGCTGACAGACAGCCTAGACCCTGATCTGCTGGTCCATTATGTGATGGCAGAACTGGTTCACATACAGCCTAGACACTGATCTTGTTTATTATTTGCCAGCTGGCAAATAGACAGCCTTGATTGACCCTGGTCTGCTGGTACATTATGTGATTATAGAGCTGGCTAACAGACAGCATAGATCCTGGTTTGCTGGTATATTATGTGATGGGAGAGCTGGCTTACAGTCAGCCTAGACCCTGATTTGCAGGAACATTATATGATGGCAAATGCTTTTTGTTGTTAGTTAAATTTAACAGATGAGTTATAAGAATCTATCAGCTTCCTGGGTTGATGAAGCCAAACTGGATTATCGTAGATTATCTCACAGTATTGCTGATTTTTGCTTTGTAAATATGGTCATGTTGAGATGAGGTGGACAGGGTGTGGTTTGGTAATTAGAAAAGTAATTTATCTGATCTTAATCATTGATTGATAAAAACTTATATACCAGACACATAAAAAACGTGTTTATAGGACACATGATACTAATGGTATGGAAAAATGGGAACCAGTCTGGAAATGGGTAAAGATAAAATAGAGAGTATATATGGGTTTGGATGGCCAGGATTGGTTGATAATAAAAGTTAGATTTTAGTAAAAAGAATCTTTTGAGAACTTATCCTAGTTGTAACTGAAAAATTGAATACATTGTTTTATTGATGGAATTTCATTCGTTTAGTAGCCTTGAGTTTGGAACAATCATTACTGAAATTAACGCCTGACTCATTGATTATGAATTGAAAGCACATGTTTCAAATGCATGTAGGTACATAAAATGTAGTGGCTTATATCCTTTTCTCTACAAAGAAGCTGTCATCCAGGATGCATCAATACTAATAAATATAGGTTTGATAATGAGCACTCAGAAATTTAAAGTTATTGAATTTTAATATCATGGTGTATGCATAGGTATACTAAGTGGAACTGAATTGGTACCGTGAGTCCTTTACTTGGAAAAAATTTTGTAGTTCAACAGCACATTAAATTTTAATGTTGAGTGCTGACATCACAAAAGCAGTCATCACACCTGTCAGAACCAGCTCAATCATGTAAGAAGAAAGGTTTAAATAATCCTGACTGGAACCATTATTCAACTAAGACCCCACCCCATCTCCTCATCTTGTGCTTTCTCTTATAGAAAAATGAAAGTGAAGGGTAAAAGTGCAACCATGCTAGAAACATGTCACTGTAAAAGGCACCAGTAAATCAGGGACTCTAATTAAAGTGAAGAACATTATTTCACAGTTCATCAAAGTCATTGCTCAGACCACATTATTCTGATGTCTCAAATTGATCAAGCTCGAAATTTTAAACTTGTTGCGATGTGATGTGATTATGATTTTTAACGTAGCTTTAACAATTTTTCAGTCATATCGCTACGATGTCTGCAGTGTGGCAGTTTATAGTGATGTCTAGCACTGGGGCATCATGCCGCAGACATGTAGCATGATGTCCCACCCAGTCACATTATCCTGACACCAGGCCGACCAGTCCCAACACTAACCTCTTAATGCTGAGCGCCAAGCGAGGCAGCTGTTAGTACCATTTTTGTAAGTCTTTGGTATGACTCGACCGGGGATCGAACCCACGACCTCCCGCATCCAAGGCGGACGCTCTAACCACTAGGCCACCGGAGCGGTTGTTGCAATATCTTTGAAGCACTTTAAAGGAAAGGCATGGTCAAAGTCCTATTTCACACTGCCACCACTTCACTGTAGGTCTTATTTTCTTGACCTATGGCTTACACCAACATCATAAAACACTAATGAATATAGCACAAAAGATCAGCTGAAGTCCATTTCAGCTTCTCCAAATTGGACCAGGGATGTTCTGTACAGGTTAGCTCATCCTAAAAATAATCTGTGACTGAAAGCTGCCCCTAGACCACATCCAGAAAGTGATTAAAAATGGAATATGTCACAATCACATAATATATCATCATGTTATTTTCACAAGTTTTGGGGATTTTTTTGTACACACTGTTTATGATCTATCATTATTTTGCAAAATAAAACATTTTTAAATTTCAAGAAATGTTGAATAATAAAAGAATGAAGACCAACAAGCGGAATTTAAAAGTCACAGAAAACCATGAGATCTCCATTGAAAAATGTTTGCACTGCAAAAATAACATGTTCTACAGCACTTTATTATTAACTTTAAATCTTTCATCTGGTGTTGGATACAGCTGTTCAGTCCATATTTCCATATTGCACAGCCAAGTTTGAACTACTTAGTTGTTATCTTTGACATTCATGCATAGATATTTATAAGCACAGTGAATACTTTTTTTATAAATCCCAGATAATTTCTTGAATTTTATTCATTCAGAGACAAGGGAAAGAACTCATTTGCTGTGCCTTATGAATACATGACAGACTGACCATATCCCTATGGACATTTTGTGTTTCTTTTTTGGTTGGTAAAGGGCCACAATACCTTTAGTTTCCTCATGAGAAATGGTGTCAGTTTCACACAGTTCAATACATGCAACTTGGTCAAATTTTTACACTATGTTACATCTTTTCAGATTGAATTGGTCAGATTTTTACATGTATGTTACATCCTTTCAGATTGAATTTGGTCAAATTTTTACATGTATGTTGCATCCTTTCAGACTGACTTGGTCAAAATTTTACATGTATGTTGCATCCTTTCAGCTTGAATTTTGTCAAATGTTTACATGTATGTTACATCGTTTCAGCTTGAATTGGTCAAATTTATATATATATTTTACATCCTTTCAGATTGAATTGGTCAAATTTATACATATATGTTACATCCTTTCAGATTAAATTGGTCAAATTTATGTATGTTGCATCCTTTCAGGTTGAATTTTGTCAAATTTTTACATGTATGTTACATCGTTTCAGCTTGAATTGGTCAAATTTATACATATATATTACATCCTTTCAGATTGAATTGGTCAAATTTTTACATATATGTTACATCCTTTCAGATTGAATTGGTCAAATTTTTAAATGCATGTTACATCCTTTCAGATTACGCATGATCAATCTGACACCTGAAGACACAGGAATGTACACTTGTCGGGCTTGGAATGAGTATGGGGATGCCAATACAACAGGGGCCCTGATCATCAAGGATGGTGGGTCACAGAAAATTTAAAACCAAGTTTTTTTGTTTCAATATTGTGAAACCTGTTTCTAAATTTAAAGGACAATTGTAAAATCTTTTCTTGTTGACCATATAAGGAACAGGTTAGATTTGTCTTTAATTTATGGCTGTGAGGCTGCTGTAAAGCTTTCTGTTTAAACTGACAGAATGTTGTTTATGTTGTTTCTGTTCTGAATATTAAACAAATTGTCTTTGAATCAAAGTTGTCCTGAAAAACAAAAGTTGTTTTTTATCTAATGAATTTTGCATTAATTTGCTGTTGGGGGAGTTTGCATGACCAGCTACAATGACTTTTATATCTTTTATATGCATTGTGTATGAACTCGGTGAACAAAAAGTTTTCTTTGTCCTTATTATAGTATGCCCGGAATGAGTGTTTACTTCTGTTTTTTAAAAAATATTTTTATCAAAAGTCACAGTTTGTATTTAAAAGTACAATCCATTATAGCTTTCAGGTAGGTTGAGATGACTGTCTCTCTCACTCACAAGCAAAAACAATTCTTTCAGGATATATTATTATGCTTTAATTAAAAGAACCATCTTCTATCTAGCTCCAGATATTATCATTATTATTATTATTATTATTATCTCAGTACTATCAGACACACATATATATGCTTAACAAGAAAAATAACAATATTTTAAAATTATTTTTATATTTATAGTTAACTTATTTATTTCATCATTCACATTGTTTAATAAATTAATGCTCTTTTTTATTGATAGTGAAGAAAAAATCTTGCAAGCATTTTTTTTTCTTTATTCTGTGAATAACAGTTAGAATAGCAGTAAAACATTATCTACTATTATTGTGTGGCTATATCTTTTCCTGCCTCAGACCCCAGTCCAATGAGATTATTCTCTCTTCCAATTAGTAATTGGAGGTCTGTAATAAACATGATCCCAGTCTGCTTTCAATAATTGGAATATCATCCTTCTTTTCTTGGACTATGTACATTTATAGATATATCTCTTGGGTCCTGAATACTTTCTCATTTAAATTCTACTCAACAATCTTTTTGTGTTGTGTTTGTTATTTTCATGTATCTTTGTTTCTTTCTGTTGATTTTGAGTGCTTCTGAGTACATCTCTAGCAAGGCAGAGCTTCTTGCATTTAATCTCTCTACTGCATATGGTGCCAATTTTATACCCAGTATGGCCACCATTGTGGGGTCTTGAATTTCTTACTATTGCTCAAGAATGTGTCAGATTTCAACACTCAGCAGTTAGAAAAAAAAACAGCCTTATCTTGGATTTCTGCAAATTAGCCAGTAAAATGTCAGTACAATCTCAGTAAAATCAGATCTCCACAGTCCTTCATGGAAATCTGACAGACACCAAGAAAAGTATATGATTTGGTGACCTGTGGAATTTCCAGTCTACATATTTACAGTAGCCTATCAGATAAAATGTTGCAAAGTCTTGTTAGTAACAATGAAGTATGTCACTTTCAGAAATTTGAAAGTTGTGATTTATTTGGTGAACCAGAAGTTTAATATTTTTATTGGTATCCATCAAATCTCTATGTAGGACTGTGGAGATCAGATTGACTGTCAGTCCCTCTGAGGGACTCTTTGTTTTTTGTTGTGACAGAGTGTCTCATTCCAGGAAATGTTGTAAACCAATGTAAAAATATAGACATGACTGTTTGTGTGTTACAGAATTTCCTCCAAATACTGATGCCAAGGATACAGATTCCTTGTTTCCAGATGGCCTCCCAGATCATGACTTTGCAAACCAGGATGGACTAAAGAAAGAGGATGTTGACAGGTTAGAGTCAATATAATATCTTATTGAATGTACTCAGTCCCATTTTCCATACAGGGACTATACAGAGTCCCGTAAAATATCTATAGTTCTGTTTTGTATGCTGACTTGTATCTTATAACATCACTTCACTTATGCCCTCAGATTGATGGCCGTTCAGATCCTATTGAACATCCATAGTCCGGTGTAGAATGTTGACTTATGTTAAAGGTCACCGGCCATACTCCAGCATTTTTTTTTTTTTTACATCAGATTTGCATTACATGACTAAAAGTAGTTATACTTGCACAAAAAGAACAAAAAAATTATCAAGTGTAAAGAAGAAATAATAATTTAATTACTCAAAATAGAAGTATACAACGCTATTACATCCCCTTAGCTATGATTTCCCACCTATAGAGGACGCCAGCCAGAAATGATGTACATTTATCCCCACCAGACGAAGTATATGCTTCTTGTTGGCGAAAAATAAACAATAAACTATGGATAAGGAACATTTAGATGAAACTACTGAAAACTAATTTACTGTTCAGCCTTATATTGATATGCGTGCATGACGCACTAGATTCTGTCGCTTTCAAAACTGTTCCATTGTTTCAATTTATTTTGAAAATTCCCGTTAATACAGGTAAAAAGGAATCAATGTTGGCTTCCTTATGTTGGCCGACTTTATATAAAAAAAAGAAATCAACACACTTAAAAGAATCCAAAGGAACCAAACTTGGCTTCCTTATGTCGGTTGACTTAATAAGAAAAAATCTGCACATTTAAAAGATATCAAAGTCAGTTTCCAGGGTTGGTTTGCTTTGTAATAAAATAACCTTTGTATTTGATATCCTGTCGGTAAGTTTAAGCAAGGAGTTTATTGCTCACTGTGTTTATTAAAAACCCGGGATTCTATTTGTTTGCCATGTGTAATCATAATTGATGTTTGCAGGGCAAATAGTATACACAACAATAACTTTCTTAATAATACTTTTGTAACCTATGCTAGTGAAAAGATTATCATTTGCACTCACAGTGAATGTATTTTAAAATAATGATTTTTATTTGCGAGATACCGTCGTATAGTTAACCTGGATACAATACAATCTTGGTCAGTTTGCACCTTGTAACTTATCATGCATGAATGGCAGGTGCCTTCAAGCAATCGGGTGATATTTTCATCTTGTTTGCGATTTTGTTATTTGACATAAGCGATACACACTACAGTAAGGATGCATAAGCAAGCCGGCATCTGCTACATACATGTTATGTTTATCAATTTTTTTTGTACTGTGCGAGGTGGGGGGTGTGACACAAATTCAACACAAAATTATTTCCTTTCTTATTTGTATGGAATAATGGGGCAAATATGATTGATGATATTGACTAGTAATGATAAGCTTTTAATTTACGTGCGCACACACTAAGACAACTTGAAAAATAAAAGCAAACAATAAAATTTAACTGGTAAGAGCTTCATATTGCAGCAACTAAACACTAACAAAATGCTCAACATTATTCTCTCTCTCTCTTTCTCTCATGTGTAATCGAGTGTGTATTATATGCAGCAGTGTTACAACCTGAAACCTAAAGTTAAATATATTTATTATAATATCTCATGTACACTACCCTTAGAAAAATGTATACATATTCTGTAGAATAATGTTTTATAAATCAATATTGATAATTTGACCAGAAGACTTAAATTAAGAATCCCATTGTGCAGATGCATATATTTTTTTACCATCAAAAATGTATATAAATATTTTAATTAGAATGAGCAAGATATGTCAGCTTGTGTTTTCTTTTATATATATGTACATTACGAAGTATGATTATTTTCTTTGAAAGAATATCAGGATAGTTTGTTTAAATTTAGTTTTTTTCCAAAAACCTATCTTACGTAGTATCTACTTGTTGTTTGAAGAAAAAGAACTTGTTCAAAGTATTGTTAAGTTGGGCTGAATTGTCTTTCGAGTTTGCCCAAATTGTCTTTGCTGAATTGTCTTTGGGCCAAATTGACTATAATCCAGCATAAATGATACAACTTTCCCATCCCTCACCCTATTCGATCCCACAGCTTGAATCCACCTTTTTTTTCTGGTAAAAAGGGTTTTTCGGAAAAAGAAAGAACCCTTTTTCCCATCATCACTCTTTTGGTTACATCCATATGCAACACAGTGAACCATATTTGCTGTACAAAAGCATGATCGTAAGATATATCACTTAGACATTTACGTGGGGAAATTAAACACTTGAATGGCTAGGTTGAATAGAAGGGATAAATGTACGTCATATCCATTTTTGGCACGTGGAAACTACCGATTGTTTACGGAGATTGCCGAATAATTTTTTCATTTAAAAAATGTGTATTTTTAAGTCTAATTAAACATTTTTATGGTGTGCATACATAACAAATGCGTTTTGTTTATGACTATAATAATATCACATGTTTGTACAATAAAGGTGGCCAGTGACCTTTAAGTAATATACACGTATGTTGGTGAAATGTTCCTGCACTAATTCACTTCTGGATCATGGGTTTGCTTCAGTAAGCTATGTTTATAAAGAAAAATACATAAACAAGGTTACTTAAAAGACTGAGAAAGAAAACTTTGAAATTTTCAAATTCTATTAATTATCTTTTGTTATTTATTTTAAATGATAATGGTAATACATACCAAGTCAATAATATACTCTATATATTTTAAATGCATGTACTTGCTATATTAATTCAGCAATATACTTAGAAGTATAGATCTATTTCTACAGTTAGGAACAAAGCAATATATCCGCTTTTTGTACAGTGTAATTTCCACAGGATTTAGCATTGGCCCTGATTAATTAAAGTGTATGTCAATGTGGTCATGTAGGCTCATTTACTTGGGTTAAATTAAATATTACATGTTGTTCTGCAGTTTAATATTGATATCTTTGGGTTTAATGCCATTTCTCAGTGCAAGATAGGCTATATATGGTGGCCAGTATAAGTGGTGGAGGAAGAATCCAGGAAAACCTCTGTAAGAACCACCGACCCAAGAGAATGTCTATTATTTACTGCTGATAATATATTTATATAAATATTTAATTACATTTAGTACTGAGGGATGGAATAAGACAGAGCAAGATGGGCAGAGATACAAAATTTTATACAAAATATAAATATGCAATAATTAGAAATGTTGGTATTGTCTCTGTGTTTATCTTCTTTTTAAACAAAATATAATATTTATTATATACTTAACTGTGAAATACAGAGACTTGTTGGCAAAATAAGTCTCGTATCTTTTTCATTCATGTATTTTCACATGTGAAAATATAAGATTTCCCATCATGCCATGCAATGCTTGATTGTATGTGCCTACAAAAGTTGTATCTGCAGCAACAAAAACAAGTACTTTGTTAGCTAGAACAAATAAATAGAAACTACCTTACATTTCTGACATACAATGAATCTTTGAAGAAATTTGACCAGATGCCATTCTTGTCTCTCTGAAGCTATTTCCACTTACTTTCTTGACTACAATGACAAACCTGCTGTGATGCATTGCTGAATCAGACTCTCATTGTTTACATATAGGGTCAAATGACTTAAAAGCAGTAGGGTCAAATGTCTTAAAAGCAAATAGATATTGTAACTGCCAACATGACTGAATAAAAAATTTTGACTACAGTCAGAATTATAATAATACAAATAACTGTTTAAATTGCAAAATTTTCATGAGTGTATGTAATTTAGCAAAAACATATTCTTTATGAGATGAATATTTTGTTTTTTAGGTTAACACCTATGTCATAATTTTCTATATGTTACACACAGTCCAGCCTGTCCTGGCAGTCACCTTTATTCATTGGTTCCCTGTTCACAGCAGCCATTTTAATTTCCCCCACCCCTGGCAGATTTCCTATATAAATGTCCTGTATGTAATGATCACCAGCCTCCCACTGTCAGTGGTCAGGTGTTTCCTAACCAAACAGTAGTTTCTCCCTGCCTTAAGCAGTCACATATCTGCATTGACCGATCATGCTTGTACTCATAACTCCAGTCACATTGACAGTGTAAGTTGTCAATATATTGGATTCAAAAGTGAGGCAGTTTTTATCATTAGGGTAGAGGGTCAAATCAATTTGTTTGTAAGATGGTGGAAAAAGTAGTTGCTTTATCACAGCAGAACTGGAACTCACCATTTGTGTCAGTGTGACAGGTATAGTTAGATATCTTCATCTATTTGCCTGTTAATTAACACTCTCTCTCCGAAGAAAAAACTTGCCTTGAAAAGAGATATGAGTTGCATCCCTTTTCATTAGGGTCAGAGGTCATTCATTGTTCAAAAGATGTCTGTAAAGGCAGGTGAAGTTTTGTTCATGGGTCACAAAGAATAGCCAACTTCTTTGAATTCCTGATCATCACAGGTTTTTCATATACACCAGCTGTCCTTTGATCTTGGCAGGTTGAGCAACTGATTAAAGTGAGCAGGATAAAGTAATGTTGTGCAGAACATTAATTTGGGAGAGAACAATTTATATATCCTGAATTATGATATTGTTGTACAGTGCACATAAAACAATCTTGATAAAGTATAATAATTATGATAGTGATATTCAGTACATGGTATTTGTTTTAAAAAAAAAATTTATAAGGTGAATCTGTGTACAGCAGTCACCTGTGTGTAACTGCCAGTTGTGCCTTTTTCCATGAGTGGCCATTGGTGATATGTTGGATCATACATAACATATGATGACAAATGATGTTATGACTTCTTGTAATGGCAAGGTGAACTGACCATAGCATCTGAAAGTTTTTGCAAAATAATTAGACTATACTATTCTAAAAATAAAATCAGGATTTTTTGTCATGTGATAAACAGAATTTTACATTTGTGCTCACTTGCAATGGAATTTGTGAAACTTGTCTTAATAAATTCAGTCAACACATAATGCACCAGCAAATCAGGATTTTGTATTTGTTCTACTGATTATTCCAAACAAACTGCATAGACCCAGATCTGCCAGCACATTATGTGGTAATTGAATTTATTAAATGTACATCATTCAGAGTTGGATCTGACTTTTTATGTGAGTGTATACAGGACATTTTGTTGCTTCTGATATACAGTGGTATAAATGGTAGCATTATAATAGGGGCTCTCATGCTCAAGATACAGTTATCCACTAATTGAATTCTGGCATCATAGATTGGTTTACGTGACCTTATTTACCCATGTATAATGCTGATGTAATTATGAAAAGCATTATAAAGTGGGACCAGTCTAAAGCCCAAGATATGCACAAATATCCAGTAATTGAATTCTGGCATCATAGATTGGTTTATATGACCTTGTTTACCCATGCATGATGCTGATGTAATTATGAATAGCATTATAAAGTGGGACCAGTCTCATGCCCAAAATATACATATGTATCCAACAATAGAAGTTTGGCATCACATGACTTACCTACCCATGCCCATGTAACGGTGAACAGCATTGATCATCATAAGGCAACTGCTGTCATGATGTGCCCACTTAACAGGGTCTGTGTTTTTTGCTAGAAGTCATGCATAGAACAAATAATGTAGAACCCAGTCTACTTATGTATAATGTTACAACAGATTTGGGAATGTTGAAGTCAGTCTCACAAAAACACTGAGTAAACCCTAATGATAAGGACCCCCACCCCCACCCCAAAAAATAAACTGGACTGATTGCAAGAAAATTTTAGGAAATGATGTATCATTTGAGGGACTATTTATGGTTTACATACTTTATACTTTTCCAGAAATGCGGGAGATCTTGAACCTACGGCAACACCATGGCACTTAAATTATTTCCTAATTGTTCTATTAAAATATCAGAATTTTAATACTTTATACTTTAAATCAATTATCATTCCTTTTGTATTAATGTTGCTATTCAAAATTTTCCTATACATGGATAATATAATCTCTTGCATGTGCAGTTGCCAATTTTGCTGGCTAGAAAACATTTTCATTCATTCTAGAAAGAACAGAGATCCATACCTTTAAAGTAAAAGGTTATGCTTTAAAAAATGGTGTCACTTGATTACTGACGTAAAATTCATTGTTTCATCTAGAAAATGAGAGCAAGTACTGGCATTTTTACCTTCATTAAAACTTAACTGACACCCCCTCTCCCCCCAACCTATCAACATAAACACTCACTTTACATCACCACTATTATGAGATGTCATAAAGCAGTAAGCATAAATTTTATTTATTCATTGAATATTTATGATGTTCAAAGTCATTCAAACATTGGACAATGAAAATATTTCAATTACAGTATTATGTTTTGGTCAGTATTTTATTGTACAAAATAATATTTGTATGTCTTCATTTGTTTGAAATATATAATAAATGGATTATCAGATTTGTGCTGAATATATATATATATATATATATATATATATATATATATATATATATATATATATATATATATATATATATATATATATACATACATTTAAAATAACATGGCATTTAAAGTATTGGTATAAAGCAATTTGATATACCAATACTATTGGTATACACCGATTAACCTACAAGAATATGGTTCATCATAACGATATGTGTGCACTTTTCTTGGGATTTATCTACAGTGTTTATCAATGATACAAAGTTGCAAACCATGTTGACATTATACAGTAAATTCCTGTGTTACGTGGTACACATCCTGTGATGCATTTAATGTTTTCTTTTTGTCGCTGTTCTTAACCATACTATAATGTTCTAAAAATTGATTATTATTAATTAAATATGAAAATGTCCAAATACCTGCCTCTCTCTCTCTCTCTCTCTCTCTCTCTCTCTCTCTCTCTCTCTCTCTCTCTCTCTCTCTCTCTCTCTCTCTCTCTCTCTCTCTCTGGACCATTGTAGCAAGATACAGGCTAAAATTTATGAAATGACAAACATAGAAACATAGAGGATTTTCCTTTGTGTCATCCCACTATATCTCTGGACTTATGAATGGTGGTAAAAGTCAAGACAAACCGACTAAAGGATGAGAGAGAGAGAGAGAGAGAGAGAGATTTAAAGTCAAACCGACTAGAGAGAGAGTTTATGGTCGGAGGTACTGTTACTAAAGCAAAATAATGACTTCAGATATTTTAATTACCTCTTGTTGGTACATCATTTCGCTTAGTTTCTATTCCACATCAATTTCCATGAGCCAGTAGGTGAATGGCTTAGCGTTCATGTGAATAGCATAGCTAATCAAGTGTTTGTGCTTTTCTTTTATTATTAAAACCATTTTTCATGTTTAAATCATAAGTGTGTATCATATTGATTTAATCAATGTAAAGAAAAATAGAAACTAAAAAAAGAAAACAATCAATGTATCAATATGCAAAGGTGATTGTGAATAGCCACAAAAGGCATAGAACTACATTTTATAGTGGAGACACTCGGGGATGTGAGGAGTTCATTCATTCAGTCAATACACAGCTGCCTGTAGTAAATCTTAACTCCGTTCAAAGGGCAAATATATGTATTTGTATGTGATATAAATAAAATATATATATACAGTACGTATGCTGTATCAATGATATACCTCTCGTTGTATAAATTTTTCATTAAAAGGAAACTCGGCAAGCCTCATTTCCTTTGAATGAAAAATTTATACATCTCATGGTATATCATTGATACAGCATACATACTATACATATTATATATATATATATATATATATATATATATATATATATATATATATATATATATATATATATATATATATATATATATATATATATGGACTTATTGATTTTATTGATACGCTTGCAACTGCCAAAAAATTAATCCATAATAATATTGTTCTGTACAATCAAATGCTTAGCAAACCATATAATGATTGTTATTTTTACACAATTAATCACCATTAAACAAATTATTTACTGATTACGTTTAAAATGGAGCTCCTGCATGATCAATTAGCATGTGCAAAATTATCTATTAATAAGATACAAAGTGAAGTTTCCTTTGAAATAACAATCTTAATTGAATTGGATAATGTATTTCTGATATTTTAAAATACTGCACAAAATTACATACATCAAATCAGTTGTAAAAGGATGTCATTTTTTAAATTAATCTTTATGTATTAATTGCTTTCTGTCTTGATACATTCAAAAGGAATTTTTAGCATAAGTTGGATTGATCAAATTGAAAAATATTCATAATTAATGTACTTAAGAATTTTAGTTTTTATTTAGTAATTTTGAAATTATTATCAAAGTCCCATGTATATTTTAAAGCTTCTATGGGAAATATGATCCAGATGTGTTGAAAAGGTAAGTAGAGTAATTTCCCCTTTGCTTGCACTGCTCTAATAATTCAGTCACTTCTTGTTGATGCCTGTTAGTACTCAATCTAACCTTTTGGCTTTTGGCTTTATTTTATAGTGTAGCCTCCTCATAAATTCACTTAAATATATGCAGATTATTTGTTACTTCAGTATTAGCATATGGTCAATATCTTCTAGGATTTTATTAATCACATGTTAGATGCAACAGAAGCAAATTTGTTTCATGCAGTCAATATTTTTATCTATAAAACAATTCTATGTTTTAGATAAAGGATTTTGTATGGAATTCAATCTGAAACACCTCATTTATTCTGTACCAGTATTCTGAGTAAAAGTATACAGTCTACAGTAAACTATCACCTTGGCAGACATATTTTGTCCTGATGTATTATAATAATATGAAGAGAAACTGTAAGACCTGAGGACATTCTATTGGTCCAGATGAGAGAAACATTTGAATAATATATACATGGTTTATCATTTTATCACAATTAACAATTTTTTAAAATTAAATCTTGTGTTTTATTTTTTTTTTATTTGTACAAAATTACTATGTAACTCATTCCTTTATATTGAATTTAATATCCAGTCCATTAGTTTTAATAAGCATCATTTCAGTGCAGTGGGGAAAAAAGATTTGACAGATTGTTTTTAAAAATCACTTTTAGATCTTAAGTTTTTGTAGATCGTTTAATCGAAAAACTTAACAAAAAACCCTTATTGGCAGAAAACGTCATGGAACTCAGAAGTCTTGTTTTTACTTGTCACCTGCATTTCTTGTGTGTATTGCATATGCATTTGTCTCCAAGATGTTCCATGTCCATTTGTAACATTTATAAGATATTATGCACAGCTTCTCTGAAAACTGCATGCCAGTCATTGCTTTCAGCTGTAAATCACCAAGAGAAAAGAGATTAATAGGTTTGGTTTGGATTGTTTTACGGCACAGCAAAACAAGTAAGTTATTTACTGCCAAGGCAGTTGGAGTAAAGTATCTTGCCTAAGGACACATCACAGTAGCTGAACTGGGTTGATCCAGTGGTAGGATTCAAACTCGCACAAGCCAAGCCTGGAGGTCATGAAACAGAGCACAGAACTTCATTGTGTAAAGTCCTGTTTTAAATACTCTCTTCTTATTGCATACCCATTTCATATTCTTATTATATACCCATTTCATATTCTTATTACATACCCATTTCTTATTCTTATTACATACCCAATTCATGTTCTTATTGCATACCCATTTCATCTTCCATGCAGTGAATAGAACTTATATAAATCCCAGTTTGTTTTGAATTTCATTCATCCAGTTAAGCTATCAGAATTTAGTAAGTGTTAAAAAGGTTGGATGTGATAAATACAAATTGTATTTGTTGATTCTTATGAAGACAACATATGGGAGAAGCACTTATCACAGACCCAATATGTCTGATTTGGCCCTGAAGACATGAAACAGTTCAAAGAATTAAACTAAAGCTCAAATTGCATTTTTGTATGTTACAGATTTTTTTAAAATTTAATTTAAAATTTGTATCCTGTGTAACATTGCTCAATGTTAGGTCAGAAATAGAAAAGTTTGTTTTCATCTTAACATACATGGCAATTTCAATAAAAACTTAACCACATTCATGTTTTGTACCAAATTGGGGGAACGAACTTGTTTGATGTGGCTCATGAATACAGTCTTAACATATCCCTACGCCATATCAGTCTTGTTCTTTCTGCCAACACATAACAAAATACATATGTAGTTTTGTGTATACATCTCTTTCAATGTTATGGGAGCATTGTCAATCAATGGAATAGCCAGCCATTGCTAAGAATTGCCAGCAGCCATGTTCACCCCAATGGCAACACCAATGCTTAGATTGCAGTTCCTGTCCATAAAAAGTTTTATAGTAAGAGTTAATGATTTACAAAGCAAGATATGTAAATATATGCCTCACTCTGACATATGTCAGTAACGAAACACAGTCATTAATTTCCCACTGAAAATTCTCACCTTGTTCATTACTACTATATTGTTTTGTTACATGCACACAGCTGTAATGAGCATAGATCCAAGTAAAATAATTAATATTGCTCATATGAATGTTCTGTTGTTTGATTGTTTTTTTATTTAAATGGAAAATAAAAAAGAACAGCATATAAACTTGTTTAAGACTGCTTAATCTTGTATAAAATGACTAGTTCATTGAAAAATCAAAATGATAAAAAAATGTACTTGTAATGAGTCTGCTAAAACAGCTGTTAATCTGGCAGCTACTGAAGACTTGTTGGTTCTTTGACACAATGAGATCAGCTAATTACTGAATTAATTGTCTCCAGCTGTTTACATTATGTGAAAGGTGGTGACATAACAGTAAAATGCATGCACTGGAACCATCTTATTTCTTTTAAAGTTCACACCCTACAGACAACTTATAGGGTTTTACCTTTGGATAATCAGTGGGTTGTTCTTCAAAGTTTACAAAGATATATTGGAAAAAAAATTGTAAGTTATATTAAAACACTTAATTTTATATTTTCTTTTGTGTAGAATTTCGATCCAGATATAATGTTCCACATGTCATGTGCCAGTTTTTGTAAACTCAGTTTATTAGTTCAAACGTATTTGAGTTTTGTGCTGATATTTAAAATTGCTATCTTATGGAATTTACCAGTGCAAATATGATAATGGGTTTGGCTTCTAAGGTGTATGACTGTAATTGTATCTATAAAGCATAAACTCATTTGTTTGATTACAAAGGATAATTGTTCTCTGATCTTGAAAGGGAGGAAACTCCATCTTTACTGATGACAAAATTTGTGACTACTGCATGTTAGCTTGATTTCTTTTATAAGCCTGTCATCATTTTATTGACTTTAATTTACTTCTTAAGATTTAATTTAATTTAATTAGAAAAATTTGTGAAGGCAAACACAAACTATTCACTTGTATCAACAAAAATTGCTACCACCCACACCCTGCCCCTTAACAGTTAACCAAAATTTGAGCCCCTCATGTTATCTCACTTTTAAATTAACAGTTCAGTTGATGTTTAAAGATCCCATCACTTGTGAGTTTTTGAGGAAACAAGTGTGTGTGTGTGTGTGTGTGTGTGTGTGTGTGTGTGTGTGTGTGTGTGTGTGTGTGTGTGTGTGTGTGTGTGTGTGTGTGTGTGTGTGTGTGTCAGGTTGGACTTTGTAATTAAATGGACTGGAGAGGTCTCAAACAGCTAATTTCAGCATAATCTTCTCATCAATTAACCACTTGGCCACAAAATTACAAATTCCAGTGATGACTAGAGGTCAGCTATCTGCCCTTGACAATTATAAGCAGTGCCACCAGCAGCTGATATACACTCATAAAATGTATGTTCCAAAGTATGCTTAGGTATTGGTCATGGAATCAAAATTTGGTTTATTGATGATTCCTCTCTAGAGAAAAGAACTAAGGAAAACAAATGTGAGAAATTTGGGATGAAAGAACAAGCTGGTTGAAAGGTTTGTATGTTAAAATGTGTCTCTTAGTCTATTAGCACATGTTACACTATGACATTAATGAAAGCAAAAGTAGAAATCCTTTAGAAATGGATCACATTAAATGATTCATGGTACTAATTCAGATCCCATAGTAAACTTATGCAAACACCATGACTTTAAATTTCTGAGCGCTCAAGATCAGACTTAAATTTATAAGTATAGACACAAGCATGATGACAGCTTTGGTGTAAATAAAACCATAAGAAATGGGATTTTCTGGATCTACATATATTTGAACCATCTGCCTTTAAATTCACACCAAAGAGTCGGGTGCTCTTCCAGACTCAAGTAATATAAAAGGACTGAAATTCCATCAATACGACATTGTCTTATTTATCAGTTACAACTAGGATAAGTTCTCAAAAGATTCTTTTTACTAAAATGTAACTTTCATTATCAACCAATCCAAACCCATATACACTCCATTTTATGTTCATTAATTTTGAGACTGGTTCCCATTTTTCATATTAGTAGAACTGAGGGTCCTAAAGTTTTTTTTACAAACATAATGTGGTTCTGTGGTCGATCGCACCAACCATACCACAGCCAAGAGACTAATTTGTAAAGAAAGTGTAAGCTTACCTCAATAAAGTGAAATATTAAAGATCTTAAAACATTTTCACTCTTGGAATGTGCATATGTATCATGTTTACTTCAATTGGATTTCAAAGTTACACTAGCTGAATATTTGACATGTAAGTGAATATATTTTCTCATCATGCTCTTTTTTATATTTTAATATTTATATGGATTTACACATAACACTTGCAATTAAATATAACTCAATATATTAATCACAGATTTATTGAGTTCTTCATTTTTAAAATTTTAAATGTTTTAGGTAGACCTATCATTCTTTGAATATGTAATCTTTTGCTACTTATTTTTCTGTCATTTAATACTACCCAGGCAAACAGCAACACATACTCGGCATAATGAAATAAATTTCAACATCACAGTTCAATCAAGGAAGTGTTTTTTTTTGTTTATTGATCGAAGGTAACTACAAAGGTAATCCAGTTGATGGACTGGTAGTGGTGGTGCCACATAGATAGTAATGATAACTTGCTGCTAGCTCCCTTTGACTACTCTGGTGGCCTAGTGGTTATAGCATCCGCCTTGGATGCTGGAGGTCGTGGGTTCGAACCCCAGCCAAGTCATACTAAAGACTTATAAAAATGGTACTAACAGCTGCCTCGCTAGGCACTCAGCCTTAAGACGTTAGTGTTAGGACTGGTTGGCTTGGTGTCAGGATAATTGTTCTGAGTGGGACATGATGCCCCAGTGCTAAACATCACTATAAACTGCCACACTGCAGACATTGTAACGATATGACTGAAAAGCTTTTAAAGCTACAGTAAAAATCCAAATCACACACACACTGCTAGCTCCCATTGATCACTGACCAATCCAATTATCAGCCAGTTGTGAATTTCTCTGTAATCACATCTTGACTGTAAATAAAGTTCTTAAATTGTTTGCTTTCATAAATTTTGCTTTTTCATTTTCATTGTTCTCAATCTTTAATACTTCAACTTTTTTCATTAGATTTTCTCAAAATGTTCAACAAATACATTGAAATCAAGTGTTATTCACTTGGAAATATTTTTGAATGGAAAATGTTTATAATTTAAACAAACAGTTGTACTAATGACCAGAGGCTGCATTCTGTTTTTCTCTCTTGACCAGTTATTGAAAGGATATTTAAAAGGACAGGTCCATCCCCAAGTTATTCTGCATGATCAACTTATTATCCATTCTTTCATAGTTCCTGCATTAAAAGAAGGATACAAGTTTCTAGATGGAATTGGTATTTGGAATGACCTGTTAAACTTGGAGGTACCTTGGAGACCTACTGCAAATCAACAATTTTCACAAGCATAAAATTGTTATAATTTTGGAAGGACACAGTTTATAAAACCAAACTTTCACAGTAAAGACCATTCACAAGATGAAATAAATGAAGCCCACCATTTATTTGTAAAATTTCAATCTGCAAATTTTTGCATTACATGTACTAAATTTGCACAAATTTCATGATGCTAAATAATATGAGTTATTGCAAGCTTTAGCAACTAATGGTGGTGGTGATGGTAGACTTGTTTGTGGATGTGCTTATTTTATATGCCTTTTAATATCAATTTGCCAGGCCTGTATACTATTGTTGCATGAGTTATGTGATACAGTAATGTCATCTGCCAGACATACTTGCTGTTTAGATGCATGCTTCTGGACAAAGTTTTATGATGAAACTTGTAATGTGAGATGTGGCATGTACATGCTACACAGTATCAACCAAGGGGTAAGGAGAACCAGAAAGGTATTAGCTACTTATGTACTGACTGTCCCTCCATTCCTTTTGATTGGGCTGGTAAATTGCTGATTATCTTGTCTCAGGGTTTCAGCCTTCTTGAACAGGTCCAACACAATAAGGCAAGGACAAAAAAGAACCAAAAATGCACAAGAAAAGCACATGTACAGTAATTTTGAATTGGATCATGATATTAAAATCAGTAAAAATATATTCAAGCATGGAATCAAACAAGACAACAACCACAACATTATTGATGCACCACCCATTTTAATATGTCTAGGTGATTTATCATGTGCAACCAAGAACATAAACTCACTGCTGTTTTGCAGATCTCCTAATCAGGTATGAAATTGTCTCCCTTGGGGTTAATGTCGGGTAGCTAACTTCTTCTCCATTTTACCTCTACTGATTGAAAAGTCACAAGAGTTTGTGCGCTGAACCTGTCCATCATCTATTATGTTCTGCATCAATTAGCAATTGGTCGTTATTGGTACTCCTTTTGAACCACATGGAATTAAAACATAAAAACTTGGCATATAGTTTCATCCCAAGGTTTATTTGGTTCTAAATGAAAATGATAGCTCCAACCGTAACGTCCATTATGACCACTATGATGGCCATCTTGAGAACCTTGTTATTATTACTCCTCCTGAGCAAATGGCCTTATGAAGATGGGGTTTTCAATAAAATACTTGGTCAGAAATGAAACATGATCCCAATCCAACCTCCAATATGGCTGTCATTTATTGTTGCTACTCCTGCTGAACATGTCATACTAACATATCAAATCTCCAGTATCCTTGCTATGCCAGCCATCTTGGAAATCTTGTTATTGCAACTCGTGATGAAGATTTAATAATATTAATGTGAGATTTTTACTGAAGTACATTTCAGTATGTTGGGCCTAATGAAAATGATGCCAATCTGATTGTTAGATTGGCAACCATGGTGGACATCTTGGAATCTTGTTGTAACTACACTGATGGTTGTACGGACATAAAGTCTGCACCAAACACCCTCTATGTAGGTTGACCTAAATAAAAGTTGTACCCAGCATACTGCCAAACTGGCTGCCACATTTGCCCATGTCAAAATCTCATTTTTTTTTCTACTTATAAACAGATGTACAAGTACTGACATTGACACTAAAGTATTTCATGTAATATATAGTAGGGTCTTAATAAAAATGGAATCAGTGGTACATACTATCGGGGTCAAGGTTAAAGATCTTGACTAATTATTTGTACTTCTGAACATGTTAATTCAGATATATTTTAAAAAACCAATGCAGCATGTTGGAGTTTTCCATGGTTTCACTACTCAGGTTCAGAAGAAACTGACTACATGTACTTGTGAATTCTTGAAATTCTTTTCAGCCAGTCAGTCCTTCAAGGGACTCTAGTGTTCTTTTTTCTTTTCTTTTCGAATCGTCTTCTATTGAATTCTACAGAAAATTAGAATTTCTTCTGCAATATGGTCAAAGGGAGGTGACTTTGGGTGTTTTAGTTTGGCTGCCTTAGTGAATTTGTGTCCCTGGAAAAGACATATAGACTAAACACTTTTATCAAGGTACAAGAATATCATATTCTTCCATTATACCAATTTTTTAAAAATGCCTCAGTGTGTACCATATGTTTGCTCTGCACATCTGTTGTACAATGTTGGATTCCCAGAGCCAGCATGTACAAGGGTTATTGGTTTAACAATTTAGACATTCAATGTTAGCAAATATGAGAAAAAGTTCACCTAATTGCTGGGGGAAAAGGCATCTTGATGGGTCAGTGGGAGGACAGCTGCTTTAAAAACCTTTCCTATACCACCCTACCCATTTTTGTCAGTGAAAAAAACCCAAACAAACATATATGCATTCTTGGGAATGTATAGAGTATTCTATTTTTATGTTCATAATGCTGTCCCACCTCCTTACACCCACCAAGTTTTATTATGAGGGATCATGAACTTTATGTGGTAGCTGTTTCATGATGGTTACTTTGTTTTTACATTTTTCTCAGGGACATTTCTTTAAAACATATCTTGCAAGCCAAAACTTACTTTTTGAATAATTATAAGTAAAGTTGTCAGCTATGAAGTGCCTTTCTGTGTACATTTTACATTTCTTTTTCAATTACTTAAAAGAGCCTGCTGGTGCTGAATATGAATAAAGATGGCAAAATGCAGTCTATATTGGACATGAATTAAAAAAAAAAAATAAAACCAGTCTGTATTGGACATGAATAACAAGACAATAAAACCAGTCTGTATTGGACATGAATAACAAGTCAATAAAACCAGTCTTTATTGAATAGGAATAAAAAGACAATAAAACCAGTCTGTGTTGGACATGAATAAAAAGACAATTAAACCATTCTATAAAAAACATAAACTACAAAAACCAGTTTATATTGGACATGCTTGGGAAAGTGAACATAAAAAAGGATTCATAAATGTTATCCTTGTTAATCAGATGTCTGCTAAGACAGGTTTTATTGTATTGTATTATCTTTATTTAAAATGCAGTGATCCTGTTGTACACTGGTAGTATTTGTGGTGTAGTCCTTGTTCATTATTTAACTAAAGAAAATTATGTTTAGACTTTCTATACATAAATATTTTTCCTGTGTTTGAAATCTAATCAGGAAATATAGTACCTTTTCTATAAATAAGCATAAAATTCATGTTCTTTTTCAGAATTTATGAAGAATCTCAGAAATCAGATGAAAGTGATGGCTTTTGTCAACCATTTCGTGGTAACACATGTGCCAAGTTGCTTGGCAACCGTAGTATCTATGTGACTTCTAAGTATGCCCAGGGTTTGAAGGAGGAGAGGTTTGTTGGTAAGCATCAGCCCTTGTGCATGTACACTCAGAATTTTGTTATCCAGACTCCTTGGGGATACAAAACATTCATATAAATGGTAGTTTTGGGTCAACATGTTTGTGTTTGAATCCTAAAGTTTTTGTGCAGGTTTGGATGATCTGTAATCCATTAGCATACATTCATCTTTCCATTAGTGCAAGTTTGTTATTGCTACTTCTCCTAAACTACTTGGAGGATTTGCATGAAACTTCAGACCCACAATATCCCATGGTATAATTGGTCCTAAATGAAAATGGTGCCACCTGGAAATCTAATATGGCCACGACAGTAACCACATTGAAAATCTTGTTATCACTACTACTCCTGGTAATATTGTTGTCTTTTCTACTCCCACATGAATGACTATATCAACATGGGACTTCTTTGATACCTATTTTGTCCTAAATTAAAATGGTGCCCATCACACATCCAGTATGGTTGCCATGACAGCATGATTTGGAAATATTGCTGTTACTAATCTCCCTGAATGGATGGTCATATTGGCATGAGGCTTTCACCAGAATACTTCTGTTGATGTCTTCTTGGTCCTAAATGAAAATGGCACCAATCTGACATCAGTATGCCCACCATATATTGGATGTCAGAAGATGTTGTTTTCAGCTGAAGGATATCAGCAATATTTCAACAAACAGAAGTTAAAAGGAAGAAAAGTTGAATCCCTAGAAATTCTTTTCAGCAAGTAGAGCATCAGTTCCTTTGTGGGAGTATTGTTACATATATAGAACTTTACTTTTGATTGACACCATATAATCATTCTTGTGCTGAGGTACTGTTAAACAGTCATGCATGCATGCTTATGTTTGTACTTATGTACATACATGCATGCATGCATGCATGCATACATACATAGATACGACACACACACACACACACACACACACACACACACACACACACACACACTTTTACCTACTTACTTACTCTGCTGGAGATTTGTATAAACAAGGTTTGATTGCATGTCTTTGAAGTCCAGTATAGAATTACTTCGTTGATTTTTACACAACAAAATTCATCCAAGAGAGTGAAAGAGGGGTGGGGGCTTCAATAGGGTTATTTGCTATTTCAGTCTTTTGTTGTGTTAAAATTTAATCATACTGAAATTACATCATATGTTCACATATACGCAAATATCTGAGACTGATTTAGTTTTCAAGGTAAACCTTAAAATTAGATAATTAAATACATAGAAGTGATCTACTTAAATAACTATAAATATAAAGTATATATAAAGACGGGAAATACTTGGAAACAATAATTACTGACACTCTAAAACTGCAAAAGCAAGACAGTGCTTTAAAGGGAAAATTGCAAGTGCCTTGCAAATTTCAGAGTGAAATTCTATTCTCAAAATCGTTACGATTATTGTAAATGTGCACCTTGTCTCACCTAAAACAGTTGTCCACCTTTCAGTGTATTGTATATTTTTTTAATTTAAGTCATTCTTAAAAGTGCATTATTAAGACCAGCAATGTTCATTATATATAAGACAACAAATGCAGTGATTGTTATAAATGTGTTATTATAAATGTGTTCCATCTAAGAAGGTGTGATGATTCATTGAAAATATTTCACTGAGGTTTTTCATCTTGCAGCAGAATTATGCTTTTCTATTCCTTGCCCACAATCATCAAGATTTTAAAAAATGTCTTTGTTAATAAAGTTGGATTTTTGGCAGAATATGTTTAAGAAACAGTAAAATTATTTCAGAACTTGTGACCTTTGATTAGTACATACTTTCATGCTTTGTTAATGCTGGCAGTTTGAAATCTCTGAGCAGTGGACAGTGACAAACTTAACGTTCTAATTATTCTGAGTTTTATCCTTGATTTATGTTTTATATTTCAGCTGCTTTCACTGTAATTGCATCTTCCAATGATTTGTCGAAGGAGTGCCATCAGTTTGCCATCCCATCCATTTGCTACTACGCATTTCCTCTATGTGATGAAAGTTCAGGCTCGCCCAGACCTCGGCAGATCTGTCGAGATGAATGTGAAGTCCTGGAGAAAGTCATCTGTAAAAGAGAGTACATCGTTGCTAAGCAACATCCCTTAATAGGTAAGTTGTTCATAAGACACAGTTTGAAGACCCATTAGTATGAAAGAATGCATGAATAGTGCAAATGTAGTTTGCACATCAGCAGACCTGCCAACCCTTATGATTTTGCCGTAAGTCTTACAAAAATTACCCTCAAAATACAGACTTGCAGTATTAAAGCAAAACCTATGGAAAACTGATTGTTGCTGAAAAATCTGGATAATTGGTTCGTCCATTTTTGATTTGAATCTGGCTTTCATTTCTGAATTAGTGCAGCTAGTCAGGGAACCAGACTAACTTTACAGCAGTACCTCAGACGCTTTAAACTGCACATATTTTTTTCATCGAAAGCCTCTGCATAATCAAACTGTTGATTTTAGAATTTTTTAATAATGGCATCCAGCAAGTGATACATGTTTAAAGACGAAAGAGAAAAATAAGCCTTTTAAAAAAGTGTTAAGAATCAATGCAGAAGAATAAATAGGATTATTCAAATTCTTGTGAATAAAAGCAGGAAGGGACACGATTACTTTTATTGGACATCACATGCTGATTTAAGTATGTCTCATGGCAGGAGATAGAATTGCCCTTTTCATGTGAAATGGAAAATAAATTTCCAAGAATTACATCAAGTTGAGAGATAGCAACAAGCCTATGAGCTAGCTGTATAGTATTTGGAACTGAAGTTTGTGCAACACAAATATAAGCTGAGCAAACTTGTAGAGTGGGTGGGAAGTACTCATGTACATCAAAATATAATATTTTTCATAAAACTAGAATGCATTTGTTTTGGCTGGATTAAATACTGTTCAGATATACTAACCATCTCTTTTTGGTAGCCATGGCAACCCTCTTGGTCAAATTTGTAATCCAAGGGTCTCAAGTTCGATACCCATCTAGGCCAGTCCAGATTGACTGCTTCAGTGTGTCCTTGGCAAGGGGCATAGGTTTCATTTCCTCAACATGATATAGCCATGATTGTGTTAAAAGTGCCATTTACAGCAACCAACCATTTTATTACTCATTTAATGATAACAATTGAACCTACTGGTCCCATTCCGGTAAAGACAGACGCAGTTGATAATTTTAAGCAGAGACTTTATTAATATGGACAATGTAAAAACCTGCTGTGCTTAATAGGACTGTTTGCATGCTTTTACAGCTTGTTCAACTGATTATTTTCAGGTCTTAAAGGGACTCTTTCACAGACAAATGACTATTCTGGTATTAAGATAATTTCCATAGGGAAGTATAAAAATGTTCATTTTACTTTTAGACTTACCATATGTACTCGCTGACAAGATGAGTCCAACTGCAAACTGTGCAGACCCATATCTGCTGGCACATAATCAGTAGAGCACACAACATAGACCCAGATCTGTGGGCACATAATCAGTAGAGCACACAACATGGCACATAATCAGTAGAGCACACAACATAAACCCAGATCTGCTGGCACATAATCAGTAGAGCACACAACATAGACCCAGATCTGTGGGCACATAATCAATAGAGCACACAACATAAACCCAGATCTGCTGGCACATAATCAGTAGAGCACACAACATAGACCCAGATCTGTGGGCACATAATCAGTAGAGCACACAACATAGACCCAGATCTGCTGGCACATAATCAGTAGAGCGCACAACATAGACCCAGATCTGTGGGCACATAATCAGTAGAGCACACAACATAGACCCAGATCTGCTGGCACATAATCAGTAGAGCACACAACATAGACCCAGATCTGCTGGCACATAATCAGTAGAGCACACAACATAGACCCAGATCTGTGGGCACATAATCAGTAGAGCACACAACATAGACCCAGATCTGTGGGCACATAATCAGTAGAGCACACAACATAGACCCAGATCTGCTGGCACATAATCAGTAGAACACACAACATAAACCCAGATCTGTGGGCACATAATCAGTAGAGCACACAACATAGACCCAGATCTGTGGGCACATAATCAGTAGAGCACACAACATAGACCCAGATCTGCGGGCACATAATCAGTAGAGCACACAACATAGACCCAGATCTGCGGGCACATAATCAGTAGAGCACACAACATAGACCCAGATCTGCGGGCACATAATCAGTAGAGCACACAACATAGACCCAGATCTGCTGGCACATAATCAGTAGAGCACACAACATAGACCCAGATCTGCTGGCACATAATCAGTAGAGCACACAACATAGACCCAGATCTGCTGGCACATAATCAGTAGAGCACACAACATAGACCCAGATTTGCTGGTGCATTATCCTACAGCAGATTTGGATTTCTGTTGCTTGCAGTTTGACTTTACTTATAAGTGAGTATATATGGTACCTGTATCCAGTTTTGAGGAAAAATTCATTTTATGAGAACTTTTGTAAAATGGGGAAATGTGAAAACTTGGTCCTGATTCCCTATTTAAAAAATTATACTCACAACTGTTGATTTGATATTGCATCAGTTGTAACCTGGCATGTATACATAAACTAAACTAAGCAGCTGAAACAAACTTTATCATTAGATGTATATTGTGCATCTAAAACATCGGAAAATCTGAACATTATAATCAAGGGTGACAGGGACACCAATGTATTACTTTATCTGTACAGTATCATCATTTTACAGACATCATATATTACTTGGAACCTTTCATGATTAACATAGATAGGGCTTCTGTAGAGACTTGTTACCATTGGTAAGCCTAGTTGAACACAGCCTGCCATTATGTCAGTTTGAGGTGATCCTTGTCAGAGGGCTCTGCTTAACACAAAGCAAATCTTAAATCAGCAGTAGGATTTCTGTTTATAGTATCTATGTATAGTATAAATCATTGGTATCTATAGTGTCAGTCTGTGGTGTCTATCTATAGTGTCTGTCAATAGTGTCTATCTATAGTGTTTATATATAGTATCTATCTATAGTATCTTTAGTGTCTGTCAGTAGCATCTATTTATAGTATAAATCTGTAGTATCTATATTGTCTATATATAGTATCTATCTATAGTATCAGTCAATAGTATCTATTGTATCTGTCTGTAGTATCAGTAGTATCTATAATGCCTATCTATAGTATATATATTGTCTGTCTCTAGTATGTTATAGTATTTATCTGTAGTGTCTATCTATAGGATCTATTGTGTCTATTGTATCTACAGTGTCTACCTAAAGTGTATGTATAGTATCTATCAACAGTATCTATAGTGTCTCTCTATGGTATCTATTTATAGTATCTATCTATAGTATCTTTCTTTACTGTGGTTTGACTGGTTGTTGTTTATCACTATGTTAAATATGAATTTACTGCTATAAGGCAGACAGTGTAGCCAGTCTAGCCTAATCATCAGTGTGTGTCAGATACTCTGCTATATCATCTACATAGCATACATCATAGGTAATCACAACCTGGAACATGAAATGCATGGAGATGCGCACAATTTGCACCAGCAATGTTGGCACTGTACCATGTGGTAGAATCTTTCATATTGGAGTGGGTCACAAATAATTGTTTTATTCCATTGGTGTAAAAATGCAGTCTTGATTGAACCCTGGTGTTAAAATGTTCAGAAATCATCATTTGGACTGAAGATAACCATACTGAGATAACCAAGCCAGGTTGCAAGAAAAATCAGGATTGCAAATCCACGACATGTTGCTGTAACATGGTTGAGAAATTTTAGTATTTAGTTTCATCAAGAAAAGTCCAGGTAATCTAATTTTCATTATTAATTCTATAATTAAACTAAATATTTCCAATAATTGTTCAAATAAATGTGTTATTTTTATTTTCAGACAACACAGTTTTACCTAAATGTCATGAGCTGGCATCACGAGGGACTCCAGAAGGAGACAACTGCATTCGTATTGGGGTTCCCACCAAAGGATATGTCACTCAGGCTGGTAAGATGGCAGGTAGCGATAAGACATTTACACCATGAGAATTGTACACCAGGAATCTTTTATTTCCACTAACTCTGTGTGACTGTTTTGTTAAATTTTGGTTTTCTGTTATTAACTGAATAAAACAACAATATGATGTATAGTATTTATTTTGTCAGTACATAAAAATTTATATTTAAAAATTACTGTAAATTTATTCATTACATATTCATTGATAGTTAAATTTCTGGATTAGGGAATAAGGTGCCATTGTCTTCATTGATCATGTTTTTTTCCCTTGTTTTTTTAAAATTCATATTTGAAGCAATTGGCTGCAGAAGTTGGTATTCCATTACTGCCAAAAGCCAACAGAAGTTGGTGTTCTATTACCGACAAAAGCCTGCAGAAGTTGGTATTCCATTATTGCCAAAGCCTGCAGAAGCTGGTATTCCATTATTGCCAAAGCCTACAGAAGTTGGTATTCCATTATTGCCAAAGCCTGCAGAATTTAGTATTCCATTATTGCCAAAAGCATGCAGAAGTTGGTATGACATTATTGCCAAAGCCTGCACAAGTTGGTATTCCATTATTGCCAAAACCTGCACAGGCTGGTATTCCATTATTGCCAAAGTCTGCAGAAGTTGGTATTCCGTTATTGCCAAAGACTACAGAAGTTGGTATTCCATTTTTGCTAAAAAGGCTGCAGAATTTGGTATTTCATTATTGCCTAAAACCTGCAAAGTTGGTATGACATTGCCAAAAGCCTGCTGAAGTTGGTATGACATTGCCAAAGCCTACAGAAGTTGGTATGACATTATTGCCAAAGCCTACAGAAGTTGGTATAACATTATTGCCAAAGCCTGCCTCATGTAGATGGTAAAAGATAGGTATCACCATTATGTCAGTTATCAACGATTGTGTTCAAGTTTTCCAATGATCTATACATCAAAGCACAGTTCACACACACACACACACACACACACACACACACACACACACACACACACAACACACACACACACACACACACACACACACAAAAATTACATTTTTCAAGAAACCTGTCAGATTTATAAGTAAAATCTGACCCTGATCTTTGCTTAGAGGCAGCTTTGGTCTTGAGATCACACAGTCACAAAAACAGACTGCAGTAAAATACAACAATATGCTAACTTTTACTGACCTTTGGACACAAACCAATAATTCTGTATTCTTTTTAGTAAAAATTAGTATCTTCAAATGTTAATATTTACAATCACAAATTAGTAGTTTTGCTGCTTTCCACTGCTTGCAATTTTTTGTTGTTTGGGATTTTTTTTTAGTTTCATTTTTGTACTGTCAATGGTGTTGTTATTAGTTGACTTGGCTGTAAGACTTGGTTTATGGTACCACCCTACATGTGTCAGTAAGTTAGAATATCTTTATCAACAATTGCATTCAATTATTTAATAAAACCACTTCACAAATTAAAATAATTTTTCCAAGAATGCCCTGGCTTGGAAGACCTTTTCATTTTATGCAAATTATGCTGATCTACCATCAAATATATGATTATCATCAAAACTACTAGAATCCTCAATTAATTTCTCAAGAATAGAACAGAATTTGACAGGGGACATCCTGGTATGAGACTTTTCACTTTTATAATAACCTACAAGTCACATGGGTCAACACTGACTACTTCAGTAAATGATGTCATTTTTTAGAATTTGATTCTACATACCTTTAAGTGGCAAGTATTCACTTCATTTGGATTCATATACATACATATTCCTTTGGAAGGTCATTATTTAGATGCCCTGAGAGGTGCATATGACAAAATCAATGTTAAAGTATGTAAACATTTTTGGACAAAATGAACCTTAAGGTGTGATCCAGTACAATCTGGATTGAACGTTATGTGCTGTGATGTCACAATGAAAGCTACGCATATTGATAAACAAGTTTGTACTACCCTCAGTTGTGATGATTCCACTTGATGCATCTTTTTTTGACCCAAGTTTAGTAAATGGCCACCATTGTAAAAGTCCATAGCAATAGATAATTTTTGTCTGGAAGTTTCTTGGTGACAGTTAAGGTGCAGAGCTTTCAATAATCAGGATTGAATAGACTTTGGTTACGGAAAATTAGTGTCAAAATTTAAAAGAACAATTTATATTCAATTTAAAATGAGTAAATGCGCATACATGACCCACGTGACTTGTACTATAATTATGTCAGCCTTTCAAAATATGGCAACTTTTGCTACAAATTTAAGAATATTAATCATTTTCATGAAACACAATTATTGGACTATTTTTAATAAAACTTAGACCCTAACTCCTTTCAAATCAAGAACTCCAATGTTGCCTAAACTAATGTTGACTCACCATCATTATTAAATATGACCACGTTAATTAAAACTAGAGAAGAGTTTGAACCACTTCTTCTCAGTCCCCATCCACTTGAAACAACCCCATTCCACTGCACCCCAAAAAGGAAGATTGTTTGGCTACTTTTAAACCAAATTTTAATGGGTTTTCTTTTCATTGGGATTACTTGGTTAACTGTTGTTACATTTTGTTTTCAGTTAAATTTGCTATGAAAAGTGTATATAATTTGTACACATATTTGCTGTGAAGAGTTATTTAATTTTACAAAATTTGTTGTGTAGAGTGTATTTAATTTGTACACAGATCAATACTTTTTGGGTGAATGTTGTCATAATGATTCAAGTTAATGTTTCCTCATGCATCATATATCTTGTATTTCCAGAGGAAACCTGTGTCCGTGATTCTGGTGCAGATTACAGAGGGTCAGTAAGCACTACAAGGTCAGGCCGAACCTGTAAGAACTGGAAAAACAACCCACATTTCAGGACCCAGGAGTATCAAGATTTACTGGGTAACACATCAGTCCAACAGACTGGTAGTCTGACAAAGTTTGACCCTTTGGATGGCAGTTTATATTGTGCGAATATCCTCTCAAAAATGCATAGACAGGAAGAAACTAGTCTGAACTAGCTAAGTGTAGGTGGGGTTTGTAACATACCATAGCTGTTAAACAGCTTGGTGGCTTTTGTTTCTTATGAAGCTGGACATTAAACAGCCATCCAGATATCAAACTGTTTTGAGGGCAACATTCTGAACTTGTAAATTATCTGCATTTTAATTTCATTTTAATTTAGCAAATAGATCATCAGCACAGTCAGACTTAGTGATAAAATCTGTTGTTGTTGTAGGGTTTAATGCCATTTTTCAGCACATGATAGGCTATACATGGTGGCCAGTATAACTGGTGGAGGAAGAACCCTGGAAAACCCCAGGAATAACCACTGACCCACGAGAAACTACTAGCAGGCTTTCTCACATACCCACGTTAGCCGAGACTGAGACTCAAACCCATGGAGACGGTGTTAAAATCTGTTAGATATCACTAACTAGAGATGGAAATAATTGATTCTTAGGGGTCACATCTGTTAGCACTAACTAGAAATTGAAACAAGAGATTCTTACATGTCAGATTTGTTAGATATTGCTTACTAGAGATAGAAATAAGTGATAGGGGTCAGATCTGTTAGGTGCCAATAATCTGAGATGGAAATAAGTGTGAGAGATCAGATCTGTTAGATACAATTAACTTGAGATGGATAAATATGATAGAGATCAGATCTGTTAGATACAATTAACTTGAGATGAAAATAGATGAGTCGTAGAGATAAAACTTGTACATTCTCATATACAATAACAGGTAACCACAACTTCTGCCGCAACCCCAACAACAGCTTGGAAGGGCCATGGTGCTTCACAGACAACGTCTATCAAGAGAGAGAACTGTGCAGTATTCCATTGTGTGGTATGTATCAAACTTGGCAAGAAGAGCTTCATTTTTTCAGTTCCCAGTTCTGACAATTCCTGGTCAAGGGAACCTTGAGTATCTGTGCCTCATTAATGTGGACTTAGTTTGTCTGAATGAGTATGTTGTTGTTGTTTGTGGTTTAATGCCACTGTTCAGTGCAAGTTATGCTGTATATGGTAGCAAGTATAATGGTGGAGAAAGAACCTGGAAAAAACCCAGAAGAACCACCAACCCAAAGGAAGCTACTGGCAAGCTTTCTCATATACCCACTTAGGCCAAGCCCAAGACTGGAGCCACACAGACAGAGGTGTGATGGCACTGATTGGTAAAGGTGAGTGCTTTATACCACTTGGCCACCCTTGGTCTTTGTCCCACTGAATGAGAATCATGTGCCTTGAACATGTAGATTTAGTATAGCCCAAATACGTGCTCAGGTCAGTTTTACTTTGTTTGAGACATGTCATTTTTTGGCATCAAACTAACTCACACAATTTGACATGCAAAAAACTCCATTTTGTAGATATATATAAGTATGTAGTTAATAATTATGTAAGAATAATAATGAATGAACTGTTTGCTGTGTACAAACATCTGACATCACATGGGAAAGACATCAAACCATGAGGCTAAAACATTTCCCTCTAGTTCCAGCGAATGTTTGCACACAGCTAATCATTTGTTAAATATATATTTGTTTAGCAGAGTTTCTGTTTATATGAATGTTGTCTTGCTCCTCAGGGTGGTTGTATATATGAGGCTCAGTTTATATGAAGTTTGTCTTGCTCCTCATGGTGGTTGCATATACAGGGTTCTGCTGTATCAATTGCATATGTTTCTAAATTCCCTTCTTCAGATGCATTACCCAGTTATAATACCTTTGGCATTATATATTATATTACTGTCAAACCCAGTTATCTCTATTACATTGGGGGTGTCAAAACTTGTTGACATAACTGGGTCCTGAGATATCAGGTTTCATAAAAGCCAGTAATGTAAATTTTGAAGATGCCCTTGACCTTTATTCCTGTCTCTTAGATTTACTGTAATGTTGTTGACAAAAAGGTCATAGTTTTAAGGTTTTATTGCTTTATTTGCACACTCCAGTGACAAGCGTGGTGATTTCATAACTTTTTAGACAGAATTCAGATTCCAGCTGTTGATAGCAGACAATAAAAAAGAACAGTGTTAATGAATTACTCACGAGTGTGTACATGTAAAATTGTATGTGCACACTCAGAAATAAAGGTACTCTATTTTCTCTTTTAATTCCAGTCAATGTATATCATGTAGTGAACTTATCATAGTTTTAATATTCCACAGTAAATATAATAACCTTACCTCCTGAAGAAAAAACATACGAACTTATCTAAACCTTACCACACCTATGTAAGCAAAATGGATTTGCTTGTGTCTTGCAGAGGGGAAAGAAATATGATATACGTGTACCTACAGTTTCCATGAATTTAAATACAGATATGATTTAATGGAAGTTGATACACAGTAATGGGCCGTTCTGTCAAATTTGATGGTTTGAAGACAGAATCAGAATTTTGTTATAAATGTTAATAAATATCTGACCTCATCTAATACATTGTAATGGCTTAAAGAAATTATCATTTCTTTTTTCATTCAAATGGCTACTGAGATGCACACATGTGCACTAAATAATTTATATTTATTATTAAGATCTTTTAATTTAAAAGAATCTAATTCATTTATTTTTGGACACTGAATAAATTCATAATGATGTTAAAAAAAAATGGTATCCATTGACAACTAACATGTGTAAACAAACAATTTACCACAATATGCATTGTCCAGCAGCATGTGGCTGTCTAGTTGTTACAGCATTTATATGTTACATGTACTTAAACTGGCCTAGATTTTGGGCTGCCTCAGTGCTTGAGACAACAAAGGTAAACTTCTTTAATGAGGCTACCAAGGGAAAGAGGCTACTCATAGGGAAATGAAAACCTGTCACCAAATTTTTAGTAATTAAGAGTAAGTAAAACTTGTACTATATTAAAACACACATGCATTCCAGAATAGAGTAATGCACATAATTATAATGAACCTGCAGAAAACAAAACTGGCACAAAAAATAAATTTGTTCCAATCGTTGATAACTATCGAAAATGCAAAATTCAATCAGATTTCATTGATTCAATCAGAAATGTCTTGAATCAATGGCTGATGATATCATGGACTCCACTGGAATTGCTTTGGAAGAATTTTATAATTACGTATTTGTGGATGAAGAAGCTACAGTGAAATGGCTGAATGTTTTGTAAAAATGAAATTGTTGGTGGTAAGTGTCTCAGGTGCTATGTATGAAAACGTAAAGTGCTTTTAAATCTTTCATTGAAATAAGCAGGTCCACATGTTACTTCAGATAAATCTTATGCCCAACATAACAGGGTTATCGACTTAGCACAGGTGAAGATAAGCGGAGAAAAATTAGAATAACAAAGAAGCTTTTTTTCATGGCCAAACTGAAACGCTCAGCATAAATGGGTTCTCGAGATAACCGAGGTCAAGATAAGAGTGTTTGACTGTATATTATATTAAATTAAATTATATATAACATTGCATTACATTAAATTATATATTACATTACATTACATTACATTACTCAATCATAATACCTTAGGATTATGACCACTACCTTGCAAAGCGAGCCCTTCCATGCTGATTTTTGCTGATGAAAAGCTAAAAGTTTGCTGCTCACATAAGTGAGAGTTAGACAACAGTGTTCCACTTGGATAGAGAGATTGGTGCCAAATCCATCCATACTTTAGTTACTTCTTCTGCTCGTGCCAAAGGGCTCAATTTCAACTGGTGTGACTTGTAGAAGTAGCATGACAGGCTACCTCTGCAAGCCTATCGACTTTCACTCGTTTTGCTACCCTAGCCAAGATATACATGTATTTCAAGATTTGAATATGCCTCTGTATACCTTAGAGTACAAGAAAGAGGGTCTCCTCTGCAGTAAAAGAATGTAACTCCCTCCACCTCATACCTGTTAGTCCTATATTTAAATTTAATATTATGATGGGGTAATGTATTTTTATAGTCAAGTTTAATTTACCTGACCTATCTGTATTAGACTGTTGCCTTTATTTTGACAAGATGAAAGGAAGCAATATTATGAAAATGAAAATCACATTATTAATTAATAATTAGTTCTTATTATGTTGAGTTCGATTTAATGACATATCCATTTAATCACATTTCTTTCAATATAAATTTGTATATAAGCCATTTCTTAAATTTTGGATAAAACATCTGAGACATGTACTCCAGGATTTTCATTTATAATTTCTCTGCATTATGTCTGTTCAGACTGTACACCAGGGCATGTTATTGAATTGTGTAATGCCAAACTGCATTTATGTTTTTTTTTTCTTTAGAAGGAACAGTAAATGAAGTAGGGTTACTCTCTTTGCCCTTTATTACTTTACCGGTTAACAATATTAGTAATGGCAGGATTAATTAATTTCATTGTTTTGAATCAAAAGGTGTCTTATTCTGGAGCTTCTGACATCCTTTTGAGTGTCATTATCAGGTTTTGAGGTGTGCTAAAAGCATGTGACACAGAATTTTAGTTGATTACAAGAATGCCTTGGTGGACACCTCCATGTACTTGACAGATGCTTAAATGACACAGCATTGATGAACCCTTTTGTCTTAAATGTTTTATTAAACCTGTACATCAGTGACACCTGTCTATCTAGAAAACAGTTTATATGATCTCCTGAAGTCCTTTACAGACAGGTTCTTTACAGGCTTGTATGCATTGTGTAATAAATTGCCTTTGATTTTTCTTCAGAGACTACAAGTGAGAGCTCCCCCAAGCTGATGTACATCATCCCAGCAGTTGTAGTTCCTTTAGCCTTCATACTCCTCATAGCTGTTGTCTGCTTCTGTCAGCGCCATCATAAAAAGAACGGGAAGGCCACTGCTGGCAAGGCACCTTCTGTCAGCCGCCAGCAACAGAACATGGAATTGTGTGCATTGACGGCCAAGTCACCAAACAGAATACGAGATTTGCCCATCTCCTCAATTCGATTCCTTCAGGAACTTGGGGAGGGTGCATTTGGAAAAGTTTATAAAGGTGAAGTAATTGGTTTATTCGGGGATAATGTAGTCTCAAAGGTTGCAATAAAAACACTTAAGGAAAACGCAGCACCTAAGGTACAGAATGACTTCCGACGTGAAGTGGATCTAATGTCGGAAATGAGACATCCAAATATTGTGTGTTTACTGGGTGTTTGTATGAAACAAGAACCAATGTGCATGTTGTTTGAGTATATGTCATGTGGTGATCTGCACGAGTACCTGATAACCCACTCTCCTCATTCTGACATTTCAGTCAGCGATGATGATGGAACACAAAAGGCTGTTCTGGACTATGGGGACATGTTACATATTGCAACGCAGGTTGCAGCTGGCATGGAATATCTTGCTAGTCATCATTTTGTACATAGAGACCTTGCTGCCAGAAATATTCTGGTTGGTGAAAATCTTACAATAAAAATCTCCGATTTTGGCTTATCCCGTGACATTTACTCATCAGATTACTATCGGGTACAGAGTAAATCTTTACTTCCGGTGCGGTGGATGCCTCCAGAATCAATCATGTATGGAAAATTCTCCACTGAAAGTGATGTCTGGTCCTTTGGAGTTGTTCTGTGGGAAATATTCAGTTACGGTCTTCAGCCATATTATGGGTACTCCAACCAAGAAGTCATAGAAATGATCCGTTCACGTCAGATTTTGCCAGCTCCTGAAGATTGTCCAGCAAGAATGTATGGTTTGATGGTGGAGTGCTGGCATGAAATGCACACTCGGAGACCTGCATTCCGTGAAATTCATGCCCGCCTTCGTGCTTGGAAGACTGAAATGCTGATGCAGAACCCTCACTGGAGTTTGTCACAGAGTCACTCAGCCCACTCTAGCTCTCACCAGAGTTCTCAAAGCGGCCCAAGTCATCAAGGTAGTACAGGCCCCAGCAATACTACAGCAGTGACTGGACTGACTGGAAGCAGTAACAATTCAGACCCATCTCAGTGTGGACAAATGCCCCCAATGGCTGCCCCACCTCATACACTTGGGCACGTAATACAACCACCAATGATGCCAATGCAAGTAAATTATATGCCAAACCAGACACTTGTCCCCCAACCAGTCATTTTCGGGGGCCCAACCATAATGCCGAATCAGAAAATGGTGTACAATAATATGAATATGCCAGCGCCTAATGGACCATTAAAGATTTCGCCACCAGAATCTGTGTCAAGTGGAAAGTCCAGTTCAGGTTCATCTGTATCAAACGTAAAACCTGCTGCTCACATTAATACAAATAACAGTTCAATACCCAGTAACATACATTTGCCTCCACCATCGTATGCCATGACGTCAGACTGCAATCGCTTTAATCATTTTCAGACTGCCTACATTCCAGACCAAAGGACTGCAGACATATGAAAAGTAGCTAAGCATTAAAATATCATGGTAGCTTTTTAAGTGCATTAGCCTTCTAGGCTTACACAGGACAGTTTAATGATGCAGTGGACACAAATAAGTAAATACTGGGAGAAAGAACTATGGCTACTGTATCTAAGTGCCAGTGTTTAGTATTCTTGGCTATTTCAGAACCTGGTACCTGCATGTGACAGGCAAAATATAACAAGTGAAATTTGGTCCGCTAGTGAGCAGCCTTGTCAAATATTATTCGCCATCAAAGAAATTTATTAGCAACAATCATCATTTTTCAGTTTGAAAAAAATATTGGAACAAAGTTCTGAATGCATATGTCTTGGTAAAAATTATCATTTTGACCAAAGCGACAAAAAAAATATATCCAATGCTGTACCTCAAAACAGCGCTTTTCTGTGACCCTAATTAATGGAGGCAAAACATGTGGCAACATAGTATTTACTGCTCTTGTGTATTATGTATTCCTTTTGTTGATCAAAGACCTTGGTCTGGATATCTTCAGAGATAATCAACCGTCATGCTGTATAGTATATTTAATTGTACCTTAGCGAAGCATAATGGATTCTTACACAGCATATATGTGATATATTCTCATGTTGATATTGACAAAAGACAATTTGTGTGCCATGCAGTTTTCGCTGTGTTGGAGAATCTGAGTTGTGTATTCAAAGGAGTTGTGTATTGAAAGGATAGGAGATTATTTTCTTAGAACTGACCATCATTCTTAATATTCAAATGAAGGAGGTTATGTTGTTTGTGGACAGCACATGTCAGTAACTCGCCGGTTGTGTCTATGTGACGTACAGTGTGTGATGCTGTGCCGGCAAACCATTAACAGTCCATGTAGATTCAGTAACTTATTAATTTAGGATTGAGCCAATTTTGGGAGGCAACTTAGATTTGCATTTTCATGAGCAAGGGTCAGTCTTCATAAGTGTATCATTGTGTATGTGCAGGCATCTTGAGCTGTATAACAAGGGGTTATCTCCCCTGCATTTTTGGTGCTATACATGTGCTTATGTAGCAAGAAAATTTTCATTCGTATTCAGTTCACTCAGATATATGCTTCATTAAGATTAGTGTATGTATCATTGCCACTGTATATGTATATATGCTACATGAATTTAAGCAAGTTCCAATGATGGCTTGCTTGCAGATTATGTGGACTTTTTTTTATTTAACTTCATTTACTCATTCATCATAAAAAGTCTAGAGTAGTGGCACTGTCCCTCCTTCTCTCCATCCATCCACTGATTCATATTCTGTCAGTGACCTTTAACCTGTAAGGAATTCCTTACATATTCTCTGGAGGGGTATATTGTGTTATGCATGTTGATCCATCGCATCATGCCATGTCCATCAATCCGTCCATTATACATTTAATTTTGACTTGGTAACCATCAAAGGGCTTCATAGACTGAAACCAGATGTGGTATGAGCATTTATGTTAAAAAGACTTTGGTAAAGTTCAATTTTCAATATTATTTACCAAAATGTTCACTAGGTATATGTCAACATTTACTGTTGTTTAATATTGAAACAGTTTGTTCATCTTCATTATGCATCATGTTTTGTACCACATTCACACATTCAGTTGAAGATTTCTAAGGTCAGTGGCAACAGCAAGATGAAATATATTTTTAAAACCATTATGTACATTTTTTCTGTATAACATAAAATGTCGGTGATTTCTTGGCACCATTTTAAGGTATGTTTTGTAATCTTTCCCATTAGAACTGTTTTGATCAAACATCATTCTGTCCAGAAAAGAGCAAGAACTAGTGAAACCCATTATAACACAACATTCTGGGTCCACAGCGCCCTCATAGTATGTAATGCATTGTGTGCAATAGCATAAAGAATTGGTTAACTTAAGAAAGTGATGCAACCACATCCTCTAGGTTCTACTAATGGGGGGGGGCATCAGGAGCCTAGCTCTTGCTTCAGCATCACAGTTACCCTCTTAAATTAGAAACTATTTTTATAATCATAATAGATGGTATCCCCAATCTCTATTGATCATTTCTGTCAGTCATATAGTATTACAGCCACTGACAAAATCAAATGCTATTGGTGAAATAATTATTTCAGTTAATTTTATACAAAATCTGTAAGTGGATTCAAAACTATGTACAGGTATCCACTGACTTAAGTAATTTCAACTTAGAATTTCACATTAATGCAATTTCATATAATTTGTTTAAATTTTATTTTATTTAGTGAAGACTTGAAAATATTGAAATTATTTGTCTAAAATCCAAAAATTAAAATGGTATTAAGGTTAACTGAGTTGCGTATTTTTCAGTGAAAGTTAAAGGCAGTGAAACCAGATTATTTGAGTTATGCAACCACTCATGGGAACGCCTATATGATGTAAATCCGGGGGGCTAACTGAACATAAAAATAGTCCTAAAATACAATGGAAGTTTCCACAAGAATATTTCTTCCTTTCCTAAACTTAATGGTCCTTGCATAAAAATCTATGAATTTTCCAGTGAAGACAGTCTTGGCAGTAAGCTCTAGTCTCAGAGTTCTTGGCAAGATAGTTAAAGGGGGGTGGGTGCAGAGAGAATTAAGTATATGTGAAACTTTGTTCATGTTTTATTTTTCTTCAAATTAACTTGTATAAGCTTTTTTCTTCATGTATACCTATGGTCAGCATAAGCTGGCAAGTTTTTGATAAAATGATAGTAGAACTTCTGTTGTATAAATTTTCTTTTACCAATGGAATTTTTGCTTGCTAAGTTCAATTAATTTCCATCTTTTTCCAAAGAAAATTACTATTTCATTATTATTTTTCTTTTTACTGATCATGATAATTATGACATTTCCTTAAGACAAAAACTGCATGGAGTAGTACATAATCCAAAATACATTTTCAGTGTTAATATACATAATGTAAAGAAAATCAGCAACATAAGCTTGTTTTTGCTATTGTTTGAGACAATCGTTATTTTGAATCATTATAGACTCACATCTGTTTCTCACATTATAATTAAAAAATGTGGGTCCTTGTTTGTGATGGTCACATAACCCTAGGTCGGGAAGTTATAGTAGAGGGATGTAAATTTGTGGAAGCTTATTCGCATGAAGTATGTGAAGTTGGCATTTTTGATACAGCTTTAAATTTACTCATGTATTGTTATTATTGCAATTCAAGGCAGTGCAATATTAAACACTACTTAATATATATATATATCATAATCTTAATATGTTACACATATTGTATAAAACTGAATGACCATGTTACGTATACAAACAATGTATTGTGCTTTTTTTAATTCTCATTCAGATTTAGCATCTACGCAACAATTTATGTTTCTGGTACATTCTGAATTACTTATTTTACATTTACAGTACCTGGCCATGAATATGTTCTCAGTGTTGAAAATCCACAGATTGCAATTGTAATTTATAATTGTTTGAATGTGTTCATCACTAAGTGAAATGAAGTCAGTCAGAATTATCGTAAATTGTGTCCAACTACAAAATTCATACACCCAGATCTGCTGGCAATTTATGTGCCAGTAAATTTTAGTCTTAGCAGTTTAATGGAGAGTAATCATTGGAACTTATAAAATATAGACCCTGGTCTTCTAGCACTTTATGCAACAGTAGATTAGGGTCAGTGTTGTTTGCAGTTGGACCAACTTATAAATGAGCATATATGGTATGTTACAGGCATTTATAGCTCATTTTAAAAACTTGAGTAATGCAAGGATATTAAAACAAGGGGTCAAAGCAAAATGTGAAACAATAATGTGAATCAAAATAAAATGTGAATCATTAATGTCAATCAAAACTAAATGTGAAACATTAATGTTGATCAAAACAAAATGTGAATCATTAATTATTGAAAGATGAAATTGCTGCTGGCCTACTTTTGTGAACTTCAGATGTAAATACATTTTTAACTATTGACCATCAACAGTCTTGATTTATACAGTCATTTGAAACTACTGTAATGTCAATTTGCCTATCAATTAAGGTCTGCCTATTAATTAACATATCAGCTTCTAAAAAATTCAAGAGTTTTCTTTAAGAAATGTACAAATTAGAGATTATTCTTAAAAATAAACTTTGGGTATCAAATGAAAATTTGTCAAAAATTGGAAAAAAATATAGTAAAGCTATGATATTTTGTTAATTCTGTTCAGGTACAAGTGTTCTTATCTTCATTTGGTCAACAGTTGACATGTATCTCTAGAAGACCTAACTTTATTGAGAGTTGTCATTACATCAGTTATTATAGACATCTGTGAAACTTTTAGAATTGGGAACTCATTTTTGGCCAGCTACTGTACTTTGCACTAAACAAAATATGGAAACAGGATCAGAATTATTGCTATTGGTTCTTGCTTCATGTTGTATTTTCTACTGAATCAAGTTGTCATGAATCTCTTATCAGTAGAGAGGTTTGGATGTCAGGAGCTAACTTACTTCCTCAAGAACCCAGTCTTATTTCTACCTACTAAATTTATCTGATGGTTTGTGTTTTATGTCAAAATTTGTTATTTTGTCCAGTTGTGAGATTATACTGTTGATATTTTACATACATGAGTTTTCTTGTGGTGAAGTTAAAGCTATAACTGAATAACAAACATATGAAGATTTCATGAAAAAGAAAAGCTTGATTATTATGGGTCTAAGAGTGAAAATTTTTGGTGAAATGCCTCATCCAAATGAACAAAACAGGAAGAATTTTCTGAATATGGGTGGGATTTAATGAAGAAATAAAGCTAGGGCTAATTTTCTTGAATTCAGTTGATTTTTTGGTGAAGTTTTGTAGATATCTGAGTGATCCAACAATCATTTGTCATAGGATAGACTAGGAGTGGGAAAAATATGCCTTTGACCTGGTTTTATGGGTTAATGTACTTTACAGGGTGTGGCTTTAAAAATCACATATCCAGCCAACACCCTGGAGGAAGTTGCCCATACCTGGGACAGACCCTGTAGTATTATATTCAGTTTTCAAAAACTACTTAGTTTTAAAACTGTAACATGCCAATTAGAAACTTTCTATTACAGACTTGATGCTTATTCTAGTACCATAATGCAACATCTATCAAAAACAATTTAATGTTTACATGTAAATCTGTCCTTGTCACATTTTTAACATGTTATGTGTGCTTCGGTAACTTTAATGTCTGTATAAATAGGACTTTTGTTAATGTTATTACTATTTATCATTACAAGTATGACCACCAGTATTTTTTTTTTTTTCATGTTGGTAACACTGTTTCTCATGCCACGGTGTTTAACTCCATGTTAGGAAAAGTGAAAACCATGACTGACGTATTTGAAATCCATTTACCATAGTCAGATACAGTCTTGTTGTACTTTGTTGGGTTTATTTTGCTCTACTTGTAAATTTTCAGGTCTCATTCACACCGATGGATACAATCCGTGACACAGTATAATATCTTAAACTTCATAATACCATGTCAGGGTCCTTCAGTTTCAAAATCACATTATAATCAAGGTATCTACCAGGTATAAAAACGTAGTAGACCAGCTTTACTATAAAACTTCACATTTGCCTTGTTATCATGTATAAGCCCATAGGGTTACTTGAATTCATTATATGGTAGCCATTACCCAGACTTCTTGTTGCCCCTTGGCTCCAGGCAGAAGATTTGTCAGACCAATTACAAATCGGTGCTGACAGTTTAAAAGAGTGCAAGATCTGCTTTACTTAGAATGCTCTTCAATAGGAACAAGAGTTTGATGAGTTCATCCTGGTATCATGCAACTTTACTCAATGATTAAAGTAATAAAATTTACTTTAAACTGGAAATTTTATGCTAAAATGAGAAATTTTACTCAGAATTTACAAATGCAGCCATTTGACTGGCCAAAGGATGTTTGAGAAAGATTTGGAGTCGAGTAAGGTTTGATGATGAAGGAAACTGGTTTCCTGTAATTCCATTAACTTGAACAGCCTGATCTTGAACAGTGAAATAATTTTTTTTAATTGTCATTGGTCACAGGTGAGATGGACAGGATTATACATGCTTTCACTTGTTATTTTGACCCATGGTTTTCTGTGTCCTTTAATCCAGTCTAAGAGCTCTAATATATGATTTATGATGGTAGCAAATGATTGTGCCTTTGGGGCCAGCTGCATTCATCATGTTTTAATAAATTTAGTTTCCTTTCTTTCTTTCCCTTTGTCAGCAGATTATCATCATATGTAGGTAGCTTTTCTAATGGTGGCATTGGCATCAAGAATTTATGTTCAATTGTTTCAAGAAAGTAAAGAGGACTGGTATATTACTGTGTATACTCGCTTATGAGACTAGTCCAACTGCAAACTGCACAGACCCAAATGTGCTGTCACATAATGCACTGGCAGATCTGGGTGTGTGCAGTTTGTTAGGAATAATCAGGAGAACGAACATAGATACTGATCTGTAGGTGCATCATGCAACGGCAATCAGGATCTCTGTTTCTTGCAGTTCAACTCAATTTATAAGCAGGTATATACAGTATACAGCACTCCCTCACTAAAAGGACTTTCATTACAACACAGATCAGTGTTATACAGCTAATACGGCCATGGATCTCTTTTATTTAAGTGGTGTGTACCATACATACTTGCATAAGAGTCAGATCCAACTGCATAGACCCAGATCTGCCTTTGCAAAATGCACCAGCAGATCTGGGTCTGTGCAGTTTATTCAGAATAATCATTAAAATAAAACTTACACCCTGATCTGCTGGTACATTATGTGATGGCAGCACAGGATCTATTTTGTTTGCAGTTGGTCCTGACTTGTAAGTGTATATATATGGTACTGTTTTCATAAAAGGTCACAACTTTTTAGTAAACTTTGAGCTCAAATTTTCCGTGCTTTTTTAAATTGTAAACTACTATAAGTTAACTGCATATTACTTCTGTTTTCAAACAGGGTAGTAATTTTGGGCCTGAACATTGATATACTGACCTTAATGAAACTTAGTTGAAATTTTTGCAGAAAAACACAATTCCGAGTTCAGTGTATACCCTAGATCAGAAGCTGTATGTAAATAGGGCCTAGTTTTCAAACACCTTTGCTTTTTGTTACATGCATTTGCTTTCTTTTGACAGTGTTGTGAACAGCACAATGATGGGTATGGGGAGGTTAATGGTTACATAAATAGGTCCCTCAAAAGTAGAAAAGGCACACACCCCTTCTTTTACACTGATCTGGTAATGATGAACATGGACAATTTTTCTTGTCACTTGATGTACTGCCATTTGTATTAGATGAAACAAAAGAAAATAAACCAATAGCAGTTAAGGTGTCCAGTGATTTTAATAAGCAAAAAAGTAAAAATATAAATGTTTACTTGGCTGTTACATATGAAGTTACAGGTGACATGAAGTTACATGTTACATATTAAGCATCATGTATTGCAATCTGTGTGTTTTGGTATAGCCTGAAAAACTCCCTATGTTGTGGGCATATACTCATTTCAAACAAGTAATTAAAGTATTAATGGTATCTATCTGTTCCTCTGTGTCTCTTTTCTTCAAAGTACATGTATCATTAATTATGTTTTCAGAGTTTTGGATCAAATGTGTATTGAATACACAACACAAAAATGTGCATGAAAGATTATTTTCTTGTCAATCCATATATACATTCAGGGGATGCAAGAACCAGTCATTATTACAATGTCCACAACATTGTATGCTTATAAAATCATTTTAGTGGTACAAAAATATTCAAAGCAACTGGATCGTTATTACAGGTAACTATAGTTGCAAGCACACACACACACACACACACACACACACACAAAAACACACACACACACACATCTTGGATGTTATTGGGTGGATCCCAGGTTTATTATAGAAAAAATACTGTATACATGAGCAAAGCTGTAGCTTGACCAGAGAATAGAGCTACCTGTATGTAGATACATGTACTACAATATTGTATTTCTTTATCTTTTGCTTATGCCCAGCAGCATGAGCTGTGCCCATACATGCCCCGCCTATACTCACTTATAAGATGAGTCCAACTGTAAACTGCACAGACCCAGATCTGCCATCACATAATGCTCCAGAAGATCTGGGTCTGTGCAGTTTGTTAGGAGTAATCAGTAGAAGAGGCATTATGGTGGCTGATCAGGATCTGTTTTTTGCAGTTGGACTTGACTTGCAAGCAAGTATATCCAGTAACAAGCATGGATTGTATTTTCACAGAGCTCTAAAAAAATGTAGAAAATATTATTGTGGCTTATGTATTTCTGCATATGTTTCAGAACACAATTTGACACTGAATTAAACTTGTCAACAACTAAAGATGAATTAGTTTCATACATTTGTCATGATATAATATACACATCTATCTCTCTCTCTCTCTCTCTCTCTCTCTCTCTCTCTCTCTCTTTCTCTCTCTCTCTCTCTCTCTCTCTCTCTCAAAGAAAATCTTTTTTACCACATAGCACATAATTTTAATGCTCACTATGAACACAATGTTGACTGTGATCAAAGGAAAAAGTTCATTATATATAGTTTGGCTGTGCATTTATGCACAAAATTCAACTTAATGACAAACACCAAAAGTAAAATAGTAGAATCTTGCCTCATCTTTCAAAGTTTGCAGCATGGCAAGAGGCAAAGAACAAGATAATCCCAGACATTTTGCAATTTTACACCTCCGTGATGACACATTAATAGATGAAAAAAAAATTGAATTTGAAATGTCTGTCCTCAAATAGTTTAATGATCACAACATACAAAGGTAATAAGTCACTGAAAGTCTGGTTACAGGGAGATGTGATGTCAGAATAAAAAGAATTGTTTTGGCATTATATTCCATCGGAATAAAGTTTCTATACTTACTTACAATTTGTGTGTATACATTCAAAAAAGATTTCTGAGGAAAAAAAAAAAAACACACAACAAAACAGATGAGAAATAATGCCTACTACGTTTAGCATTGACCCCCCCCCCCTCTTTTGTGTCACTGTTTGGAAAGGACTCGACATTACTAAATCTATGATATTAACCATAGGATTGACACAGTTGGACATAAATCTGAAATCGTTTGTGAAATTGTAAAGGATAGAAGAAAAGTTAAAACTTGATGACAGATGGTGATTCTTGTTGGCAAGACCTGAACACAATTTATCACTCAAAGTATTCTTTGGATGGTTTGATTTCTTTTTAAATAACTGACAGATAAAAATATTAAAACCTTATTTACTACAACCCTGAAAGTCCAATTGCTTATGCAAATATCGATCAAATGCACGACCAAATTAAACTGGACAAAAAATAAATATGCTGAATTAAAAGAATGGTTAATGGAACAATCTACTTTTTCATTACGACAGAAGAAAGAGTTTGCTACATATGCAAGCTACATAATAGACCAGTTACAGGCAGACAATATTGACATGCATATGAAAAATACATCTCAAATAAATTCATTTCGACAGAGATTGATCGAGTTTTACAAGAGGAATGTTGGAACAAACACTAAATTATTTAAATTTCTCCGACAAAGAAGCATTTGATATGGAAATGTGTAATAGAACCTAAATACTAGAATATGGAAGTATTGTGCTCAAAATTAAACCATACAACGGGTTGACACTGTGCTAAAGACTAAGTTGAGGAAAGTAGTATATGTGAGAGAGTTTAGGGGAGTATAATATATGTACACCAACCAGTTCATCTAAGGATATGAAAACACCAAAATAAAAATTTGATTTGAGGGCTCTAGCAAGTAGTAATTATTCTTCCCCCCCCCCCAACCCCCGTGGAGAGATATGAGAGTACCCAAACTGAAAGCTGAAGGATAAGTCAGGCAGAAGTGAAAAATAATAAAAATGTCGTCTGCTAGGACTTAACAGGTAAAGAATTGCAATTATGACTCTCACCTGTAATTGATTGGTCCAACCGACATCATGTGACCACGTTGTTGTTGTAGGGTTTAACGCTATTTTTCAGCACAAGATAGGCTATACATGACGGCCAGTATTAATGGTGGAGGAAGAACCCGGGAAAACCCCTGAAAGAACCACCGACCCACGAGAAGCTACTGGCAAGCTCTTCTCACATACCCACATTGGCTGAATCCGAGACTCGAACCCACGCCGATAGAGGTGATATGGCAGTGATTCGTAACGGTGAGCGCTTTAGACCACTCGGCCACCCGGGGCCCCTCACGTGACTATGTAGAGGTGTTAGTAATTCTGAATTAACTGTTCGATGAAATGACTTGCAAAAAATGCAGTACATGAAACTGATATAAACATTAAAAAAATGAATAATGTGATTTTAACGCGTAAATTCATCTTATTTATGCATATTTTAAACGACTAATCTGTTACGATTCTGTGGTCTTAAACTAAGTAACAGAAAAACCATAACCAAAAAGTTTAGTAACATTCAGCAAATAATTTAATTCTCCAAGTTCTAAAATTAAAATTTAAGATTAACTTACAGTATTGTGAATTGAATCTCCATAATCCCAAACGTTCTATCACAAGTCCAAAAAGTTAGTGTTCCGAATGAATCCCAGTACTGAATATGCCGATGTGCCGTTAGCCTTGAATGTGCCGATTTGCCAACTGTCTTGCTGTATCATAATAATATAATCCAGAATGTCTTTGAATGAATTCACAGTTATCCATAGTTTTAATCCAAACAGTAATACGAGCACTTTGTAATTTCAATAAATAATTTCAATAAATCTAAATTAAATCTAAACACAACAGTAAATTTTTTTGCAGACTGAAAACAATACAGGAATAGGAATGAATAATTGTTACTTCCTCTACATTATATACGTCCCTACGACTCGATGTCACAATACATCCCACCTGACGTGTCGCAATACAACCCCACGTGCCCCACGTCAGTAACTCAATCATCCCAGCGTAGAATAACCTCAACAAACTGTAAACAACTTCATCATCTAGAACATTTTGAGTTCATAATCAAGGCTTGGTCTAGAATTCAAATCCAGGTAAACAACATATTTATAGTTCACAAATGATCATTACAATTTACAATCATGGACAAAATTTAAGCACACACAACACATATATACATTAAAGAACTGACACAAAAATGTAAGAATGCAAGCCCATCCCCGTCATTCAAAAACTCGTATACAACGCATAGTGAGGGCATGGACAGAAGAAATTTTGCTTTGTTAAATCTAAATCGGGATATAGAGTTTTCAGAGGCATGTGCACTCATTGCAGAAGTTTTCAATTTTACGTCCAAAAAGAGACCATTTTAAGCTGAACATTTGAATGCTTTATTCGTGTATGGGTATGACAGGGGCAGAGACAGACAGACAGACGTGAGAGTGGGAATGGGAAGCATTTGAATTTCTGGGCTAGCAAACTAAAACAAAAATTTGCTAAGTAGCTATATGCACCATCCTGAGTTTGAAAACCACTAGACAAGACTGCCCTTAATTGCTGCATATCCAGTTTTCTCCACAATTTTCCTAATGAAGTTAAAGACGCAAACAATTCGTTTTTGAGAAGATGCAATGATCAATTGTTTACATATGTAGGCCCGTTGTTTTAGATCGATATGATTAGTTTATCTATTGTGATAAAGAGGTGGTAAAGCTGATTTTACACTTGAGTGTGCTAAAATTCTCACAACCATTTTTAATAAAGTCTACCTTTGTAACTTTACCGAAGAAATATTCAACAGCAGGCGAGTAATTTTGGGTTATCCAGTTTAAAAATTTGAAGGTTTCAAGTGAGATGATTAAAGGGGTATGTTTTACCAAACATGGACAACTCTATATGGGAAAAAGAACACACAAACACACACACATTGGGGCTCCAGGCGACCGAGTGGTCTCAAGCGCTCGCCTGTACCACTTCACTGCCATCTCACCTCTGTCCGCCTGGGTTCGAGTCTCCAACTCGGCCTATATGGTTGTGCTAGAAAGCTTGACATTAGCTTCCTGTGGGTTGGTGGTTCTTCCCGGAATTTTTCCGAGTTCTAGCCGCCATGTATAGCCCATTCTTTGCTGAAAATGGCGTTAAGCCCACAACAACAAGAACAGCAATCTTAAAGACAAAAGAAAAAAGCAAGAACGGTCAAAAGTATGTATTTGAGAAATAGAAAGAATAAGGCTCCTTGTTGAACAGTTTGCAACCGGCTGAGAAAAAAATATGTTATTAAAATATACTATACAAATGAAATTCACCTCGCGGTGCACGGCAAATGCATTGGAGAACTGAATAGACTCAAGTCCAATTGTAACAGGCTGTTCTTCGTCGTGAGGTAAAACTGCATTTAGTATGAGACTCGAAGCCACGTGGGCAGAGGTGAGATGGTAGCGTTCGGTAAGGGCGAGCGCTTTAGACCACTCGGCCACCCGGGGCCCCAGGACAAATGTTAATACTGTGCAGACTTGAGGAACTGTATTAGCTCCTGAAAAACTTCTTCACAACTTTAAAGCTGGTACAATGCCGCTGAATACAGGAGGATGGTTGCCATTGTCAGCTAGCGAAACGTTAATTTTATGGCAGAAATAGATGGTCCTACTGTCTGGGAATATTTCTTTTGCAAAAATAATATCGTATTTCAAGAATGAGTGAATAACTATATAGAATCAACGAATAACGTTTTGTGCAATTCGCATAAGAGGTGTATAGGTACAGTCTATGCTCGCTTATAAGACGATTCCAACTGCAAACTGCACAGACCCAGATCTGCCGGCGCATTGGCAGATCTGGGTATGTGCAGTTTGTTAGGAGTAATCAA